>JAIPRL010001983.1:0-68679 GCA_025469235.1 Pemphigus obesinymphae
CGAACATCCGAGATGGGAAAACTCGCCTATATTCTTATTAATACTTCTCATACTTTTTGACAAGTTTTATGCCGGCTGTCGACCTGACGCAACCTCAATTAGTCGACTTCTACGACAGGCATGAGGATACCGTGGAGGTATTCTTAGCCCCCTCCACAGGGACACTACAAGTACTCATATATATATATATATATATATTTATCTAATTTAGTTAATTAATTAACTTCGCTAATAATCGTTTGGAAAATACAATTCCACTACATTTTTCTGGAAGTTATACATTTTATATACCATGTATATTTAAAAAATTTTATACGCGATATATAATAAGCTTGTATAAATAATATGTTTATATTTTATAACAAATACTTTCCATTTTTTATACAGAGTAGGTCGTTAAGATACGAATAAATACTCGGGTGAATATTATGGTGTTTTGTACAATAAGGTTATAGGATATATAATAGAACAATGTTATACAAATAATTATTATTAAAATTATATTATATTTTATTTTATTTTGTGTTGGGTACATGTGCTATATATCTACTTAAAATCTATACTGTCACGTTTCATGACGAGAATCTAATGCATTTTATACATTTATAAATAATTGTAGGTATCAAGTACCTATATAATATTATTCATTTTTTTTTTTATAGTGGTTCTGTAAAAGTCGATTTTTTTATTATTTTTTTTATATATATAATTTAGATTCGACTTATAATACCTAATTAATTTTGATACAATGAAACAATTAATATTATAAGTACACTAATTGGGTATTATCTATATAGATATGTAGTGTATTATGGTAAAAACTAAAAATCAATATAAATCTAAAGGTCACTCAGAGTAATTTAATTTCGATTATAACAAATGATAGTAAATTTTCAATCGGTTATTTGTATCTAGTATACCTACTGCTGTTTTTTTATTAGCACTAAAATAATACTTTGATTGTCGACGTGTGGTTCGTTATCGTGTAATACGATAATAATGACGTGCGAGGTAAAAATAATAATAAAAAATTTCATAAAAAAAAAAAAAGAATCGAAAATCTATATTAAGAAATCGAATTTGGTGCAAATAGGCAGTTATATTTAATCACTATAAATACGACTAGCGAACTAATTAACAAAATGTACTACACAATATTATACAACGTTGTATAATATTGTAATATTAAAGACCTGTGTCGATTGTCCTCCTTAACCTTAACGCTGGAACCTAAAATTTTTCATTATTAATACCTATTGTTGTTTTTTTTTTCGTGTTTATGCGTTTATTTCAAGGTTAATCATTATAGTCTAAAACTAGGCAAAATATATCTTACTTTATTTACTCACTTATTAAAAAAAAAAATTCAGTTTATTGTGTCAGGAAATACGTTTATTGTTATTTTAATTATAATTTCTTCTCGTTAAATTATTATATAAATATTAGTTATCACTTATAGTGGAACACCAAATTCACGATCATGCTAAATGAATTTACATTAAATTGGTACCTGATGCGTTTTACTGATGAATTGCAATTCGAAAGAATGCATAGTCTTTATATCTACTGAATGTGAAAATTTTTGTGTAATGAAAACAAAATTTTAAAACCAAATACGTGAAAAATAAAATACATTTTACAAAGTAGCAAAGTTTTCTACACAAATGGTGAAAAAAATATGTTTAAAACGTTTTTAACGAGTAATTCTTACTATCTTTGCATTTTTAGGTTTCAACCAGTAGCGTATTTACGATTTTCGTCTGGGGGGTGATATCAGAAAAAAACTCTGTCCCCTCTCCGCGGATTCCCTTATTCGTTATATTATATTAGCGTGACTTGCCATTTATATGAGCCATTTTTTTTTTTTTAATGTAACGCTGGTTTGTTCTATCCACACTGTTTTTCGTTTACTATGTAACAAACTCATTTTGGAACTTATAATTTTTTATTATCAAATTCTTTATTTGACAATTTATTATATTATATAAACTAACGTACATTCTACGGGGATTTCGAGCCATTTCATCCAACATTTATTTTATATCCACATGAATATTGGATGGATGTTTAGCACTACAAACCATTTATAGATAATAGGTGTACAAAATGAAAATATAGGAACGCTTATATTTACATTTACAATCACAAAAATTACAATACACTACTTACTACATGATTGGGCACACTGATTACGAATACGGTTACGGTTCAAATTTTAAAAAAATTGAAAGGAACTGATTTTTAAAAAATAAGGCTCTGGTGTGGGGGGGGAGGGGTGATATATCAACCCAGATCACCCCCCGTAAATACGCCACTGGGACCCGATACCCGAAATCCGAAAAAAATGAACCCGATTTCACTCCCTGGATAATTATCTATAATAATGAATAACTATGTGTTTATTATTATTATGCACAGAGTGTACCCCTACTTGGGGCTGGGTTTGAGCGGTCTCCGTATCGAATAACGCTTTTTTTTTTTTTTTTTTTTTATATCGAATTGAAATACCGTTCACGAAGATAATTCGTACAGACAGTCCCGTCCGCGCGTACTGCAGCAGCTATCGGGTAAATCTAGATAGGTTATACATTAGATAGGTATATTATATATTACATCCTGTTGTCGTCGATAATCACTTTTTAGGTTTCTAAACATGAGTTTAGACACTTTATATCTCCGTTGTGTCCGCCTGTCCGTAAACGCTACGACTTTACGAGTTTGTTGATTTGGTTATTATTATATATATATATATTATTATTTTGGTATATTATTTATATGATTATAATATTATTCGTATTGTTTTATATTTGTAGATTATTGTTTAAATATTATGTGTAGAAACCGAGAATTCAGTACGCTCGCAAAATGGGCATTAGTAACTCGTGTTTTTTTTTTTTTTATTGATAATATAGTAAAAAAAAGTCCGGGCAGTAGGAGGGGGGCAGAAATTTTCTCGTAGGATGTCAGTCGGGATGAGAGTACATCGAAAGTCGTATAGGATATGTGCTAGCTGGCGGTGGATATATATTGAATTTTAAAGCAATGATAAATCATTGCGTTCAATAATAAACGATTCTGAGCGGAATGTAATTATATACACAGCAGTGTCGGATCTAGGGTTATCGACGCCCGGCAAAAAAAAAAAAAAAATGCCCCCTCATACAAAAAGGAAAATAATTTTACAAATTATGTTAATATAGGATGAAAAAAAGTGATCATTCACACAAATCTTTTCAAAAATCCCATAAATCGCATGGTACAACAGCTACAAGTAAATGAAAAAAATGTTAAATGCCACGGTTGAATACTAATATTTTTTTTAATGCGTAGATAATTACCAACGTCAGTGGAGTATTTAGGTGAGGACGTAGGTGACAATTTCCCCGGGACTCGTAGGTATATTGAATACTTATTTTCAGATATTTTTTAAAGTTTAAATATATTTTTTCATTATTAAATATAGGTAAGTATAGATAAATGTTCATGATGGAATATTTCACGTGCAAAGTTAATATTCGGGTTTTCTATTTCAATAAAACGTTTTTAATTTTTATTTCATATTACATTTTGTCATGCAAATATACATAACATTTTAATAAAAGTTTTCAGTTTAAAAAAAAATCTTATATTATACCATAGGCATGGATATGTATAGAGGTACTTTCTAAAAGTATTTTGAGTAGGTATATTTTACTCAGATATAGGTACTACGTTATAATTATAATTACATTTTTTTTTTATATATACATACCTGCATGTATATATATATTTAAAATTTTTTTAAAAGTATCTTTTACTTAAATTCAAATACACGTTTAAAGCTAATTCAATTTTATTTACAGCTCTGTCCACCTCATATAATACCATTAGTCTGCGACCGCTTGTTCCTATATAATTATATTATTCAATTATTGATTTTGATTTTAAATCTTTATACACACACATTTTATACGCCACAACAGAGGTACATTTATATATTACCCTCGAACGCAGGTATTTGTTTTTCAAAGGGTATCTGCTAACTTAATTATCGTATGTGCACGGCTGTAGATAGGTGCATATATATACCTAATATGGATTAAATGGGCGAGGGGGACTGCAGCAATACTCTCTTTATATGTTTATATATACTCACTGGTATTTGGTATTATGCAAAACCGTTCTTGAATAATAGAACATAATAATACGCGTTTCAAAATTTATAATAAACAAGTCCCTTTCATGATCGTTTCATCTTTTATTGTCAATTATTATTATTATATTATAATAGCACGCCGCCCATGTTATCATTATTATCATGCGGATCGTCGGGAACGACGACAAAACACAATCAACACGTGTCGGCTTTTCGCGTATACACTGAAGTGATACGAGTATGGATAGATATGAGTATTGAAGATAATTAATCATTGCTCTGTATAGGTACCAGTCTTGTAAAGTATTTGAGTAAACACATTTAAATACTTGTACAGTATTTAGAATGCTTTTCAAATACGTTTTAATTAAAGTATTTGAAATACTATTCCATTAGTATTTTTACTAGAATTACAAATACTTTTATTTAAATACTTCTGAATAAAATTTCTCACGATAAATATTAATTTTAATAAATTTCATTCAACCAAAATCAATTTTCAAGTATGTTTGTGTAGTGTAATTTTAAACTTACTTTATCATTTCATTTAACAGTGTGATGAGTTGATAGATGGAGTTACGGAGATTTATATATATTATAATATGCGGATAATGGTTAATAAAGTCGATAAAAATCGCAACTGCAGCCGCGCGCGGACGATAATAATCGCCCGTGTGAAATCGGTGCACATGAATTGCCTCCCATCGCGTTACTCGAATTGCCTCCCGTTTTCAAAAATACTGAATTGCCTCCCCCGCGTCAGGTAGTTCGACATTTTATACTGGAATTTCCTCCGATAAAAGTTAGAATAGAATAGATATTTTATATTTTGGTAGCGGAAAATTATTTATATTCGTGTTTTTAATTATTACGGAACGATACACGTGTATTTTGACAAAATGAAAAAAATACATATTATTTTATTCTCTTTAAATGATATATTTTTTTTTTTTATGTAAATTAAAAAATTTTAAAACACGACATTAAATAGGTATGTCTCAAAATAATAATATTGTAATATCGTTGGAAATATAACGGAACACCGAGACTCGATTGACACGGGTTTGTTTCGTCTTATAATAATTATCGTATTATTAGGTATATACGTATATTATAAAATAATGTTTAATAATAAGTATAGTAAATTATATTAAATAACACAACTGTGCGTAACACGGTATCGTAAATATAAATTATGAAAAATGTTGGTAAAAATAATTATTAATTTTCAAAATATTGTAATAATTTTAGTATTTATTATATTATTACATAAAATAATTGAAAATTTATGGTTGAGTGACAGAGATATTTTTAGACCTATAAAAAATTATAATTTAAATAATACTACTGTTTTAAAAAAGTATTTGAAATACTTTTTACGTCAATATGTTTGTATCTCGATTTATATACAATTTTAAAAGTATTTTTTATACAAGACTGATATATACCTATAATCTATAAATCAGTTTACGACTGATCATAGTGCAAGCAAGTCTACAAATATATGTTATATAATAAATATAATGTAATATATACTGATATATAGGTTTGGAAGACGTACTCGTATCATATTTTTTTTATAGTGAACAGTTTTAACCATTTTAAAACGATCGTGTTAAAAATAATAAATTACGCCAAAATATTAATTTTCCAAGAACATATAATATAGGTATATTCGTAAACCTAAAAGTTTTATCGTTTATTTTATATTTTTTAAATGTACACGGGGTTGTTTTTACCACTGTATGTACAGTATATATATACATTATACACAATAATAATATAATATATTATTAATATAAACATTTATAATTAATTATATTAATATAATATTATATACATGGTTAATTAAAAAAAAAAAAAACGTATCACAAGTAGTACATAATAATAATAATAATAATGTAAATAAATCAACAAAATATAATATACAATAATATGTATTGAAGAATTAGAATGATAATTTTGATTTTTTTTTTCTAAACATTAACCCTAGAACACGTACATATATAGTAACTATATATACGAAATATCGAATCGTATAAATTATATAATAGTAATAATAGTATATACTTACTAGAGATAAAAAAAAAATAACGATGAGATACCTATCGGAACACGTCGTATTTTAACGCGTGCCGAAAGGATGAACTAGGGGGGAGGGGGGTGCGATCTAAACCCAAAATCGAGTTGGTGATCATACGTATACCAGAGCTGCTATTTGTAGAGATTCGTAAAGGCCGGGGCAGGATATTTTTACGAGGATATAATAATGTCGGTAAATATATATATTTACTGACATAAGTCATAAATCATAATACTATAAACATATACATACATAAGTATACGATTTTTAAGCGGTCGGAATGAGTTTTTTTGACTTTACGGTTTTTAAATAAAATACATTCTTAACTCAAAAGCAAACCATCATTTTCAAAGACAAATTATAATAATATAAACTTAAAATACACCTTTCGAGAACCATATCCTTCCAACATACCAAGGACCCCTCCCTCCCGGACGCCAATTAAGAGTGGCCCTATATAGTTTACGTATACGATCAATGATAATAATAATATAGAGGTAGTTTTTGCACCAGCACTTTAACTGGTTTGACAGTAAAAGCATAAAAGCACAATGTCTACAACCGCGGTATAAAATCAAGTAGATTAAGATAAATGCAATGATATCAATAATTTTTTAGCCATATTAGCACATTTTATATAACAATTTTACCCAACCAAAATACTTGTATAATATGAAATAGGTCCTATACATACTATTTAAAATGTATATTTATTTCCAAAAAATAGTCCTTTATTGCGAAATATTGTTGAAAAATTGAATTTAAATATTTAGTAGGTACCTATCATCTCTACTCGTAAATAATGATTTAAATTTTTTTTTGTTTTTTTAAATGCTATATAAAAATGAAAACGTTTATTAAAAATCTGCGAAAAAATTGTTAAAAAAAAGATAGTGCAGAGAAAAACTCCAAAAAATGTTATTTTTATTTTTAAAATAATTCCAATAATATATTTTTGACAAAATGTTTGCGAAAAAACATGTAAGCTATACGTTATAAGTTATTAGATAATATTACGGGTAAAATAATCATACACCTTAAATATGAAATATTCTTTTCCTCTGTGGATTGTCACATTTATCCGGGTAGTTTTTTTTTTTTTGTTTAGAAAAACTAAACGATCTTTTTTATTAAATTATCAACAGCAGCTCACTAAAAAAGTTCCATATTATTAAGTTTACATATTTCTCAAGTGTATTTATTAAATTTCCTAAAATATTTTCATCTATTGATTATACGTAAATCAAAAATGTATACATAATTTTTGAAAAAATTCGAGTTTTTCAAAAAAAAAATGTTAGTGAATAACTTCAGGAAATTATGTATGTAATATATCAAATAATTTTGACAATTCGCGGTCAAAACACCAATATTTTTTATTGTATGACAAAAACACACATTAAAAATATGATAAACAGAAACACTTATATATACTCGCAAAGTTGATGGTAACCTGAATTCGTTTCGAAATGTTCTCTTTATCCACCATTATATAATACACATATGGGACAATTCAACTATTGACTGACTTGGAATTGAGATTTTATTGTTTAGAAGTATTTAAAATCACATTCAATTGTGCAATACTTTAAAATCTTTTTGCGTTTTCTGTATTTTCTCTGTACAGACGCAATACAAAGGAAAAGGTTCTTAAAATATTTCCAAAAAGTAAAACAACGGTTGTTTTTATTCATTTTTTGAGATTATCAGTCCGAAAAAATTGAGAAATCGATTTTAAGAAAAACCTTTTATAGGGCAGGTAAAAACACCTGTATGCCTACATAATAATATGTATTTGCCACACGGGGCCGGCCGCGAACGTGCTAAAAGACACGAAATGTCGTGCTGCAAGTCTATATATTAGCCAACCATTGATTTTTACCGATTGAGTGGCGACATATCGCAGTGTAATATAACAATATCAAGTGGCGGCCGATCAATAGGGCCTCCAGACGGCCAGGTCGGTGTGCTGCTGCTGCTGCTGCCGGTCGCTGTACCGGTTACCACCGCCGTCGCCGCCGATTGATATGATGTCGCTCGCCTGATGGTGTTCGTCGAGTGGCACGGCCGCGGGCGGCGGTAACAGTCCGATTCCGCCACCCGTGCTGATGGTCAGCTGCGCGGCCGCCGCCGGATTGCCCACCGCCGTGGCGGCCAGCACGGTCACGTCGTCCACAACGTACTGGTGGTGTTCGGCGGTGGCGGACGCGTCCTTGTGCAACTGTTGCAGATGGTGGTGGTGTTCGCCGGTGGACGCGGGCGCGTGCAGGTGCAGGTGTATCTGATTCTGATTGACCGTCGAGTACAGGTGCGGGTACAGCACCATCGTGGTGGACGGCGGTTCGGCGGCCACCACCGGATGGTGCGGCGGCGGCGGCGGTACCGTCGTGGCCGCCGCCGCGTTGTATTGGTACGCGGCTGCCATCGCGGGGTGGTGATGTGGTGGATGGTGGTGGTACGACGACGGGTGATGGTGGTGATGGTGATGTTCCGCGATCGGCCAGGACGACGGGTAATAGTTGCCGCCGCCGCCTCCGCCGCCACCGACACCGTCCACGTCGTGGTGCAAGGGTTTCAACTGTTCTTGATGTTGAAGATGCTGTTGCTGTTGCAGATGCTGCTCTTGTTGTTGTTGGTGCTGTTGGTGGTGCTGGTGCTGGCCACAAAATTCCGCCATGTGATTTGGCTGTGCTTCCGGATGACCGTACACTATACGCAAACACAAAAACACAGTAGTTGTTAGTTGAAATTTCAAGTTATTTATTTACTTATTATAGATTAATATGGGCTGTGCCCTTTATAAATAGGTATACGTTCAAAAAACTTGTATATAATACATATTAAATTAACTGAATTATAAACAAAAATATAAAAAAAAAATAACATTTTTAAAACGAAAATTAGGTGTCCATATTGGCTCATTTTCCATGTAATTTGTGATGGACAGTGGAATAGAGAAGGGCACACAAGGCCTGAAAGACCGTTGAGAAACTTTAAAATTAATTAAGGAGAGGAGAGCAGGTGATTCTTTTTTACTAGTTAATAAATTACTAAGGGACTTTAGGTTAATTATGAGCTCGTGCTTAGCTAAGGATTCAAGTCCAAACTTTAGAGTTACAGGGACATCGGTAGTCGTGAAGTGAATGCGTAATAGAAAATTAAATAGAAAATTTAAAAACCTACGTTGAACCCGTTTTAACTGAAGCGACTCGCCAACTGTAAGGGGGATCCCAAATTGCACTGTCATATTCTAGAACAGGACGAACTAGAGCACAGTAAAGAATCTATAATATCCGCATAATAAAAATAAAGTAAATAATTTTGATATGTTTTGTTAAAACAATAATTATTTTATCACCCCAACAATTAATTATTTAAGCCTCTAATTTGTATGGTAATATTAAAAAATTATAAATAGACAATATTGTTAATCGAATAAAAATATTTTTCGTCTTTAAAATGACAAAAATATTGTGATTTAATCGTTATTTTTATCAATATTTCTAAGAGTTTTAATTTTAAATTATTAATATTAATTTTTAATTAAAAACTGCATTTTTTTTTATTTATAAAAATCTATCTTGGATAAATTTTATAATAGTTGAATCGTTTCGGGAGAATATTTACAATGGGTAACAACATATTGGATAGATTAATTCAATTTTACATTTTTACTATCTTTTAATATTTAGATTTGTATATTGATATATGTTACGAACAGTGATGATAATTGGGAATTGATGTTATTGGTCGAGAAACATAATCATTGGATAAATAGAGCATAATTTTTATATTTATTAAATAATAATGTCAATGGATTTTAGTGGAATATTACTATGGAAAATAGAAAAACAGGATGCTAATACAAAACATAAAATTCTGAACAAGAAATAGGCCAATAAATAATTTTTTTTTTTTAGTAGGTAATTAATTCGATAATTTCGATACGATATCTGAAATTATGTCGTTGCTCATCACTATAATTAATATGTATTGAACAACTATAAGTGCTTATTAAAAATACTTTTGAAAATAATTTCAAGTATCTCAAATACTTCAATATTAAAAAGTATTTCAAATACTTTTGAATCCTTATTGGCACTGTATCCGCTATGTATTTACAATATATAAAAAAAACCACCAAAAATGTAATTACATCCAATTTGTTTGGTACACTACCCGTGTCAATATAACTTTCAGAGCCTTATATTAGTGTGTAATAAAATTAAAAATTTGACTATAGGAATGAATGCGATACAAACGACCATCGTAAAATTAATTATTTCACCTTGAGACTCTAAATAAAAGGATTGTGTAATATGCGTATTCGTAAACAATAATACGAATATACAAGATAAAAACAATGTATTGCACCGAAAACGTATATACCTAAACGTGCAATATTGAACAAGAAAAATGGAAATATACGGATTTCGTAAAATGGTTGGCGAACACTAATTATTCGAAAATACGAACGATTGTAATACCTAACTAATTTAACGACGAGTGCAATGTCATTATAACGCTTACAAATGCCTATATCTGAATAATTACTACATAATTATTCTACTACGTATGTAGTGATATTACCTATATTACCATTGATTATATATTATATAATTATATATAAATCAATGCTATTACGTTCGAATTGCGAACAGTGTTTCACTATATGCCTATATAATAATAATATGTATACCTATATAGGTACGTAATATAAAAACTGCAGTACTGCATTCTGAAACTACATATACATATATATATATATCGTACTCGTATTTTATATAGTATAATATACAGCAATGGTGGGCATTAACTAGTTAAAAAGTTAATTTTTGTTTAACTTTCAACTCAACTAGTTAATTAATTTGTTTATTAACTAATTAACTTAACTAGATTAAATTATCGCATTGACTTAACTTAACTTTTAATCGTTAATTTTTATAATCATTTAGTTATAAGTTAACACGTAAAAGACAAGAAATCGTATCATAGTACACACAAAATTGTAACTAGTAGGTACCTAATATTAAAAAGTAAATACCTAGTGGAAATTTTATTCTAAAAAATATTTGAATAATTTAAAAAAAAAAAAAGTCTTGAAATTTAAGACATAAATAATGTTAAATGAAAAAGAAATTAACTTATTTTTAACTAAGTTAGGCAAGTTAATATTTTTTCAATGTTGTTAACTTTTAACTTAATCAGTTAAATGTATTTTTGGTTAACTCTTGACTTTTAACTGAAGGCATTCAAGCTAACTTAACTGAACTTAACTTAACTAAGTTAATTTTTTCCGTTGACTTGCCCACCATTGATGTACAGTATACGGTATTTGATTTTTAATCAAAACGGACAAAAATTATAGGAACGAAACGCGAGAACCACCGGTTGTGTCTACGGGGTCCAAAATTACGACACGATAAACGGATGCGGTGGAAAACGATATTTGTACACAAATACACTCGGATGTACGATATAATATTAGTGAACGATCAGTAATGGTATAACACTGTGTGCTACGACCAGATGATGGACGTCTTTACATCAGACTGATGCCGCAAGTCGCGCAACAGGTATATAAAGGATATATCTCGTTATAGAGGGTATAATACAACGGCAACCGTTCGTATTATATATTATTAGGGCCAGAAAATTTATTGCTCGTAATGATACAGGGTGTACGTGTATTGAGACGGTTATAATACACAGAAACACACACGATAGTGTACATAGTATGTACTTATATATATATATATATAATATCGTGTACATACGAAAACGGTCCGCAATAGTTAACTCCAGCATCGCCGGTTACACGAGTATTACGCGTTTTTTTATAGGGATTTACATATAGGTATAAACGCGGTTATAACCGCTATTACCAGCTGTACGACAATCTCATTATACGGTGCGTTTTGTGTGGGTACACTTTTCCGACCATATTATCATACATATAAGTATATATACATATATATATATATATATATATATATATATATATAAAAAGGCCGCAAATAACTTTGATCTTTGGATAAATTATTCTTTTAATTTTATAACGTCACCATATAGTATATTATTTTATTTTTTTATTTCAATTATTATATTAAATAAAGTTTTCATAGTTATCTTTTCTTTTTTCTTTTTTTTTTTTTTTTTTTGTAATAATATAATACCAAACTTCGATTAGTTTTACAAATCTTTGCGTTCAATTATAAAATAATTATACCTAATAGGTACATACTATCCTAAAATTGTTACGTAAAATAATTTGTTCGGATAATTGAATAACTTGTAATTTACAGTTAACTTAAAAATCAAGTTTACATAATAAATAGAAATTAAAAAGTACATGTAGATAGATAGGTGGGCACTTATAAATTATTTTTATAATAATTGCATTATTTATTGAATTTTAATGAGGTGTATGGTGCAACACCTAGATAAGATATAGAAAAAGTGAAAAATTTTAATTATAAATGTTTAAAGTACAATAATACAAGTATTGAACAATTATTATTATGATTATAATGCAAATATTTATCTTAAAATATAGAGAATGAAATTCAAAAGTCAAATGTTTTTAAATTGTGATTCGCCCGAACGAAGTTTTTCAATTGACAGTTTAGATATTTGTACAGTTTAAACATGTTATAGTACCTATACGTAAGATATATAATGGTCAACACTGAAAACATAATATTCAAAAATCAAAATGTAGAAAAAATGTAATTTATTTTAATTTTAAAGACACCACATAACAAAAACGATATCTTGATGAACCCATCACGGTATTTCAAAAAATTATAATTACTTTAAACATCACTAACCAAAAATTTTAACAATTAAAACGAACACTTATTGCCGTTAAAAATTATTATTATTTTTAGTCGACGGGTTATGGCCGTGTTTTATGTTTTTTAATGACGACTTTACAATATGTCCCTCGAGGACCTAAACACAATGCGTATGCGTATACCTATAATATGATGAATTGAGTAAAAAAACATTTGCTACGATAACCACCCATGTCATACGGACGTGTCTTTGTGTCGTATTTCGAAATATACTGTTTATTTATTATTAATACATTGTATTATATAAAAAAATATTTTCGAATACTGTAATTTTATTATATAAGATTAACTGGAATTATTTAAACGATCTATTTAAACTTTAAAGGAAGGGACGGATATTTCAATTGAAAAATAAATTAATTTCAAACAAAATTAATGTAATAATTGTCGACTTAATTATCAACGTTGTACTAAAATATCAAAATCAATTGATTTTATATGATACACATGCGACACTGCAAAATCGTGTTTTGTTTTTCCATTGTTATGAATGATTCATTGATTTTTGGATATGATATAAAAAATTAAAAAATAATAATGTAATTAACGTTCTGTTGGAGTTATATTTTTTTCAGTAAATTTAAATGTTTTATTAGGCATGTGATTTAAAAATAATACTTCAATTAAGGCTTACCCCACTCCACCCCCTTTACAAACATTTGATAACTCATCACATATCTTTTTATATTACATTTAATTATTTACAAAGAAAAGTTATAACAAAATTGTTTTATACTTTTCCATCTTACAGTAATATTTCCAAATGTATAGACTTTAAGAACACGAAATACCTACATTTGCAGTCTTCGTCTGACACCAAGTGATAATAATATACGAAATTGATTTTCTTATCACAACTTTGTAATTTCTAATATGTATACGTGTAAGTTGACCTATTACCAAAATTATAGACGAAATCATTATCCAGCAGTGAAGAGCTTTTTTTTTCGAAATTTTCATTTTGAAGAGAAATATATGTATTGAAATTTTGAAATGATTGGAATTTAAAAATAGTTGACGGAGATAACAAATGCGAGTACTGGGATCACACTACTATCCGTTCAACGTCTGATACATTCTACGACGTCCGTAATCAGCGCTTATCGGACATTGTAGAGTATTATTAAATATTATTGACTCAGTTACACGACCGTTGTTTTGACCTCAACGTTTTAGTATACAGTATTTTGCAGTGGCGACTCGTGTGCAAGGACGACGGGGCGATCGCCCCCCCCCCTCTAAAATTATAACAAATTACTTATTAACATGTTAGATATTGATTTAAATATTAACAATTATTTATATTCACATTGTAATGTATTTTCAAAATATTATCGAGAGTAAAAATTGTTTTCCATTGTTAAGAAAACACATTGGAGCTTAAAATAAAATAAAAATACAATAAGTAATTGCACGGTTGAAATAGATACCTATAATAAATCTGTGCGGTTATCGAGTATTAAACAGGGCTCGGCGCAAGGGCGACGTTGACAATCGCCCGCCATAACTATATGATCAAAATACAATAACATAGGAGGGAGAATTCGGTAATAATGCGGCCGCCGGAGCGATACGAATAATCGCCCAACATGCATGTGCACTGCGGAACAATAGGTACGGAATAATAAGTTAACGTGTATTTACTGTCTGTGACGCGTGCACATTTTTATATTTCTTTAAAATTAATTAAATTTATTCTTTTATTATTGGTGTATATTATATTATATTATAATATAGTAGATAAAAATGTAGTATCATGTTAACAGAAAATTGAAATAAACAACTTGGAACACCTGTTTAGTGAAATGAAAGATACGGCGCTTAAATTTTGAGTATAAAACATATAAGTTTTATTATTATGTAATTTTCAGTTTTTGTAAAACGTAGATATTTATATTTTTGTTTTTCTATATGGAATTATTTTTGGTTTAATAAATTGATTTTAAATTGATACATAATTATTATTGTATTCTATGCTTTTCAAAACTCAATAATTTTTAATCGCCCTCCTAAGCGGTTTTTCGATATTCAATATTCCATATTTCTTTTGTCCTGGCAGATTTTGTGATAAGACACTTGTGATGATTATACTTTGTCGCAACGTTCGTAATTCCACTCAATTCGGACTGTGCTTTCACTTGGGCTATACATATTGACGGATCACCTTTCCAAAATGCCGAAACTTTCGTCGTTACGCGATTAACATTGGCGTACGAAAAATAAATGTTTGTGTCCGAGTCCGAAATAACGTCGCGATTCGGTGTGTCGTTACTTGCCATTTCGATTGACACTACTAGAGATTTTCAAGGTCACAAACCTTTATGATTTATATCAATAAATGATATTAATCATGTTAAATTAGGCGTGAATAAAATACTCCATAGTGATTTATTTTCTTTTACAAAAAAATATTTTAAATTTTGAAAGCAAGCGAGAAGTACTTATCACTTATTAAGGATATCACTTGAAAATATATTTTCTTGTCTTAAAACCGGTGATACAAATCTTGATTTGTCATCAATCTTGATTTGTCGGGACATTGACCCGATTTGTATGTATAACTAGCAGAGTTAACCTAGTAATAATTAGTTATTAATTAACCAGGGGTTAATCAAACTATGATGTATAACTAGCAGGGCTTACGTGGTAGTGATTACTAGAACTAACACAAATGTAACGAATTCTGATTTAAAGCATTTTTTTTTAAATTGTTTTTATTCAATTAGATATTTATATTCAAAATTTAAAAAATTTTGGGAACTTTAAATGCATTTAAAGTACAAAATATAAAAATGAAAAATCTGGCTCGATCATTCCCTGGAGTAAATAATGAAAAATCTATATACTTTACAAAATTGTTATGGGACATCGATGCACGCATCGTGCCGGACTGTTGGAATTAAAATGCGTAGATTTTTACCAAAAAAATGGTGGTGTAGAGGTTCCAACTAACTAATGTATTGTTGATCTCAATATAATATACGAAATATACGTATATTTCGTATAATTCAGCATTTGATGAAATTCAAGGGAAACCCGAAAATGTACCTATTGAGTTTTTAAATTTTTGGTTGGTGATTTTTTGTTGCAGTCTATAATCATACAGACTGCATATTTTTCTTAATATATAGATGTATTCATAAAATATATAAAATGCTAATTTCACTCAAAACTGTAGTATATACAGTATAATATACTGTATATATATACCTATATAATATATAATATATATATTATTTAGATAATTTACGTATAATATATTTTTTTAAACGGGACGGGGCTCTAAATATTTATTCTGAGGAGGCTAAAATCCCATCATGCAGACCTCTCTGTGTTCTACGCTTATAGCAGACAGTTATGATGATAAAATATACGTTTAAGTGTTTGACACTGTTCTGAAATCCTTTACTCTCGACGATGGCGGCTCGAGGACCTTGAACGCAATATTATATTATTTGCAATAATATAATATGTTCTGCGATCTGATACTATACGGTTGCCTGATAAGAATCAAAAAATCACTGTTTTAGATAATTTATAATTACTTCACGAATGCTGGGTGAGCGTTAAAATATTCGTAGTTAGAGCAGAGTAGAGTCGATGGTAGAGTCAAGTAAAGTTTGATCGAGATCACTCCGAAAATCCGAACGATGGTTAATATTCATAATAAATTATAAAATAATTTGATAAGTGACCACGAAACCGATCACGATTTTAAAGATTCTAAAGTTCCTTTAAATTACGTACCTAGTCAATGCTTATATAAAGTTCTATATAATCATACTTAATACATAGAATAAGAGAATCATGTGCTCAATATTGAATATATTATCTATATATTATGATAAGAATTATTATCAGTATAGAGTTGCCAATAACCTACCGCTTTCATTTAGGTAACAAGAGTTAACTCGAAGTGAACAACATGACGTTTACAAACGGTGGTCTCAGAGTTAACTCTTTATTTACGAACGACACGTAGTTAACTATAGTTGACTCGAGATGAGTTTTCGAACGCACCCAAGGATCGTTAATAATTATGATAATATTATATCGTTTCTAATATCATGTACGGATCCCAAGTCGTTTCTGTTATATTCATTGACACTGCAGACATAATCAAATCGTACGTCAAATCTAATCAAATCAAACGTATTGTGAATATATAATATATAGAAACTGTCATGTTTGATATTGTATAGTGTGTTTTATTAACGAAATATATGTTCCATATAATATATTTTTGTGGTCGGATAATGAAAAATCAATTACCTACCACAATATGATGGAAACAATCAGACATATATTTCTGTGGCTTAGTGCAAGAAGGCCAATGTCACTTTTCGCTAATATCATTTTAAATATTAAACTTGATAGTCCAAAATTTTTAAAAAGTGACGACATTGGCCCTTCTTGCACCATATATATATATATATATAGAATAATTAATTGTCTGCTCTGTTATTCGTTTAATCTAAGAGATTATTTTAATTTTTTACATTTTAATGAAAATTGGTTTTCTCTTTGTTCTTGCCAAAAAAAAATGAACGGTTTTTTTTTTTTTTTGTTTGTTTATAATCATACTATATCACCAATCATATAGTGTATTCGAATAAATAATAAAGCGCTTATATAAAAACTCACTAGCTGAAGGCACATCTATCGCTGTTGCAGTAGATCCGACGGCGGCGTCAGGATACGCGACATATCCTCCGCCGAGCGGCGCGGCATTTGGCGAATAGGACGACGTTGAATAGCCACACCAGTTGTTCGATTCGGGAACGCCGACGGGTACGTTGGAATGATCGTCTACGAGAAAAAAAATAATACCAATGATAATAATTGATATAATACATCTGCCAAGATTTTATTTCTAAAAACGAGTATATTTTCATTATACAGGTATAATCAAATACACTTTAGATAAACGCACGAACAGTAAAAATTCAGTTTATATCTTATAGTATTGTATGTACCTATATTATCTTTTTATATTGTATGTATACAATAAAACTTTTGTCCAATAGTCTATATCAATATTTTCGTAAAAAAAAAAAAAAAAAAAATAGGACGATTATTTCATTTTACATTATTCAAGCATCAAGCGGAGTGAGGGTATCTCTCGACGTTACATAATATTATAATGATAGGTGTAGGATTAATATCAATATATTTATAATTTATATTATTTTACTTTGTCCGCGAACAACTTTTTTCGACCACCGATATTGAGTACAATATTTTTATATTTTCATATTTACACTACTTATCGGAAATAAAACTGCGTTTTGTTGGTACTCTGGTTGGTACTATTTTAAGAGATAATTTTTCGACTTTTTACTGCGTAATGCAAAAATAAAATCGACCAAAAATAGCAGAAAAACGGAAAAAACACATGACGTTGGTCAAAATTGATTATGGTTATTTCCTTGCGTTTTCCAATATAATGGTTCTAGAAACTTGATATATAGAGTCGGTATGTACATTTGTACTTTAATAATATAGGGAGGTCATTGATTAAAAAAAAATTCAATGCCTATACCAAATTGGATATTGATTTTTCCATTAGCATATTTCTAAAATAAATCACAAAGGCCTGTATAATTATTATAAAATTATCTATAATAATTATTATTGTATCATATAATAGTTCAATAGTTTAAGAATAAAATTCACACACACCAAGTATAATATACTGAAAAATTGTTATCAACAATGCGATAACGTCATCTACTTGTATTAGTAAATTTCAGCCAGATAAGACGAAATTAAAAAAAAATCGAATCAATATCAAAGACGATATAAGTAAAATAAATTTTGTACCAATTAGGTGTTCAAAATGTGATAACATGATAGCCTGATATAATATTATTTTCTTTTTGCTCGTGCAACGTATAACGCGACTTGCGCCAAAATAATCATGTGTTAAATAATTAATTTCCAACTAGTATCCTTAATATCTCCTTCAATAATGACTCAAAATGAAAAAAAAAAAATATTAGTAAATTTTTATTTAGTATCCTTGAACAAAATCCAACTTCTAAAAATGTTTTCAAAAATATATGAATACCTACCCCAAAATGAAATATGAATAAACCTTAAATAAATTGAAAAAAACAAAATGTATATATGTACTCTATATAGCCAACTTGACGTACTTGCCCATACATCTTTTTTAATATTTTAACGGGTTTTTTTTTTTTCCTCAACAATCGATAACCACAAATTTACTTGTAGTGTACTATTAATATCTTATCGTTGAAATCGATTAAAAATATGTAAAAACGATACGATATTATACCATAGTATAATAGTTATTATATTATGATTAACTAATAATTTATTTTTAAAAAATTTCTCGACGCGCCGTAGTCTGGCTTTCTAGAAAAGATCACAATGGTAAAATGTACAATTAATTTGCATCCGTATACCCGTGTAAGGTAAGAGACACCGCGGGGGAGAATATAGCTGTTGATGACTATTATATATAAAACTTGTATATATAATATATATATATATATATATATATATATGTGTGTGTGTGTGTGTGTGTGTATCATGCGTATATAAAATCGTATATAATAATACTATATGAGAATATATTATTAAAAAAAAAAAAAATAGAAAAATGTTGCCGAAAAAGAAGACGGACGACAAATTGAACAAGAGTACATGAGTATGTATATTATTATTATTATTATCGTTATTATATTATATTCGAAAACACAATTGTGATAAAGTCGTCGGAGTGTGTGCGGCGTTCGGCGAGGGGCGCGAGCGAGCCTCGTGAACGTTACAACATCATAATGGCTCATTTGTCATTGTCGTCAAATCAGAATGAAGATCAGCTCTCGCGGAGGCGAAGAAAAGAGAATATATTTTATAAAATATTAATAATAATCATAATGATATATATATATATATAGTGATAATAATAATGAGCGAACCCGTTCGTATGCACATACGAGTATATAATAATAGGTACGACGTGTCGTACTCGTTTATTGTGAGCGGGCGCGCGCGCGCGAGCCGGAGAAGATGTTTTTTCGGCGGTAAATAATTAATGGTGGCGACCGTGCTAAGGACGTGCGATATTTCACGTGTCCAATGGATCCTCCGTCGGGCGTATATCTGACGTGTGCAGTGTACACCGAGGAAAATGCCTCGGGGCGAAAACCAAACAAAATAATAATAATAAAAAAAAATATATATATAATTTCATTTTTTTGTTAAAAAAAAAAAAAAAAAAACACGCGTCATATTATTATCGGTATATGTCATACCACTCGGGCGTGAGTGCACCACACTGTAGAGTGGGCCCCGTGTACGGCGTCTAACGTCATCTTTTTTAGCCGTCTTTCCGGGGGGAGAAAATAATTTACGAAAATAAATCCTAATAATGGAAATGGAGCGGCGGTGAGCGATGGGCCCCCCGGAGATACCATATATCTATTATATTGTTATTACCTACTATATGTATGTGTATACGACGTGCTTGTGTGAAAAATCGACGTATATAATGGAATATCTATATAGTATATATACGAGTATATGTAATATTACAAATATACAGTTGGTAACAGACGCCTGTGATCTGTGAAATCGTTTAGTTTTCATGACGCAAAGACCACGCCAAGCCGAGCGAATTGCGCGCAACAGGTCAATATAGTATATAATAATATACTGAGATTTATGAGCTCACTTTCGTTTTTATTTTTCCGATTTTTAACGAAACGTAAAATTTTCATAAATTATACGCATAATATACATTATATCACCGTTGACCGTGATTTATAATTTTAATCAATGATATCGGTATATAATATATTATGTTATGGGCCCGGGCTATACAGAGCGTTCCGATGTACGTTCCACGAACGTCAAATTCGGCGAACGCAGCGGGGGCATCGGGTTTTGATAACACAAAGTACAGTTTT
Organism: Pemphigus obesinymphae; assembly: GCA_025469235.1. Taxonomy (NCBI): domain Eukaryota; kingdom Metazoa; phylum Arthropoda; class Insecta; order Hemiptera; family Aphididae; genus Pemphigus; species Pemphigus obesinymphae. The sequence continues at coordinate 21,013 of JAIPRL010001983.1, forward strand.
AAACGGAGATGGTCAGATGGCGCGTTATATTGACGTCTGCGTCGGGTCACGTCAACCGGATTCTTTATCACAGCGTAACACGTGTTTTTAAAAGTACGGAAGCCACACGATCCGTTGACAACGCACGCGTTGTGTATTTTTTCCATACAATACGCAACAAATTAACAACGCACAAAATGCAAGTCCAACATCCAAACCATGCTTTTGGGACATGAGTTCGTCCGATTATTACGACACACATGCGTTTATCTCAAGAGTTTATCCAAAAGCTCATCGTATAATTTAATGGACGTCCGAAAAACCTTTCAGGATGTTCGCGAATATCTATATAAAAGTCGTTGAAGTCGTTTTTTTTTTTTCACAATCGGAATTTTTTGTATCAACGCAGAATCTCCGATTATAGTAACTGTATGTTCATCCAGTTATCCAGCTGCTTCTGCCGCACATAAGGATACCTACGGTCTACAATGCTCGACGCATCCTGACGACTCAACCGTCTCTGTTCAGTTTAAATCTGTTCAAGTACAGACACAATTCTTAAAAATAAAGAATTTAAAATGAAAAAATATACTAATAATAATAATGATATTTTAACGCTCCTGCTGGACGAAGAAGAAGATGAAGATATTTTGTTTGCATATATGATGCATGTTTTTTTAATGTTTAGGTATATTTTACTGATTTAGTACTCATGCACTTAACAGGTTTTCCGATTTTGGTCGATATTTCTTTCCAAATACCATATTTTTATACTTATATAATTCGTATCTACTATATTATATTATATAACATTGTTTTGGACATTTTCGATTAAAATGTAATCGGCAGATGATATGAATATAATTGTTGACATGATGTTGTCATGTGTCGCGCTGCATTCGTCCATCACGACATGTCTTGCAGTACCTTAAAACTCTTAAAAATGTTCTATTTGACATAGTCGCTACTTACTATTATAGATACATATACTTATAGACTATAGTACTATAGAACTTGAGAGATGTAAATTAATTTCTTTAGTAAAGTAAACTATTCGTTTTTAAAGAAACAATAGATAATATATTAACGTTCTAGACAATTTTATGACGCAAACATTGACAAGCAACAACGCGTTGTGTAATTTTTTATTGTGCTGACATCGATATTTTAATGCCGCGTGCGTCGATACGCCAAGTGTAGCCCGGGCCATATAGATGGAATTTGATAGCAATTTAAGTGGAGGATATAAAATAATATAACATTTATATATAACTGATAAATAATTTATTTATATATAAATGATAAGTAATACTAATAAATGGGTAGGGAATCTTCAGTGTTTTAAGTTTCAATCACCAACAACCCCTTAACAATCTTGAATCTATATAGGTAAATTTTTCAACTAAAGTAGAAACATATTAAATATGTTTAATGTTTAAATTTAATTATCGGTAAAGACGATCGTGTACGATTTCGTACGCATTATTGTCGTTTAAATTATAGCTTAGAATAATATGGTATTAAAGCTTCTAAAACTATTTTGTTAAAATAAATCTAATTAGATGTAATCAGTTTGTAAAACTTCAAAAATTCCTCACGTTACAAAGTTTAAACTCTATATAGGTAGTGTAAACAACAGTTATTAATTATTTGTGTACTTACTTGGATAAATTTACCCGTAAATGTTAGTTATTTCCTATTTTCTAAGAGTTTTAAAATATGGTCCGTATGATTATTAGTTTTTCAAAATGTTTGGTAATTGTTGGGAACCCATAAACTACGTCTATACTCTATACGATTATCCAAAAAACGAAAATGATTGGGTCTCCTTTGATATCTATACGGGTATTTTTGAAAAAAATAAAATTCCAAATTTAACTTTAAAACGAACCAGTACACTACCGCGAGCACGTTACATTTGTAATTGGTTCGTGACGTGCAGTATAGTATTTGAAATTGTAAATATGAAATAGTAGTAGATATTTTTTATATAGCGTGTACATGAAAACCGCAAATAGTCAATGATAATCATTGTATGAATAAACAAAAAAAAAACATAAGATTTTTAAAAAGTATTCTATTAATTATTATCGTTTTTGCATGTCCTGTAGTAGTACACCTATACACCATTATGTAATTTTACAATCGATGCAGTTTTTGACACGTATACGCATTTTATGTAAACAATTTTATCTTTTCAAAATCTCATTATTTAATTTACACTTTTTGCCCACCCACCGAACACTATCAATTTAATAACTTACTGATATTATATAATGAAAATATATCTGCAATATAGTGGTCGATTGGCCGGAAAGCATTCACAAGGGATGTGATGATTTATCATATGCGCCGCATATACCTGTTGCGACCTACTTTTCGACTTAGAACCGTATTAAGTATACTTATGTCCTATGTGTATCATATTTATCTTTCACCGCAGAATACTACCGATATACTATAATATGTCATATACGTTCACATTATTTCATTATATATTTTATCATTATATTGTATTTGATTATATATTTTGGGCGCTATAGTATAAGCCATAAGGACAAAAAAATATTTGAAAATAGTTTTAACTATAATACATTCAATCACTAAACAAAATAACCTTTATTGTACTTTTCAAATTAAATTATTGGTTGTAGCCTGGTCATATTCAACTTATCGAATCTTTTTTATATTTATACACTTCACAAAAAAAAAAAAAAAAAAATATGTTTAATATATTGTTTATATATACATGAGTATATAATAATATAATATAAATATGTTTGAACTATTATGTAAAATAAAAATATTATACTGCAGTATATTCTAAGTGAATGAATACTGAATATATGGACATTTGATGGATTGTTCTACAAATCAACCTACCATGTAACCTAACCTATAAGTATCTGTATTACATGCAAACTTATATGTACCTATACGTATAAAATGGGAAATGTTTTCTTTATATTTAAAATAATTAGTCGATGAAAAGGAAATATACAATATAAAATCAATGGGATTCATACACCATAATATATATTTAATTATATGAACGGCCAATAACACGCTAAAAAGTTCAAAATGATATAATATTATATTGTATTATATTATTATAAATGAAAAAATTCGACATTTAATAACTACACACATGTTTTTAACGGATTATATTATTATTGACCCAATCAAATGTTCCTTTCTCTGTCCCGTTTTCTCTGACAAACTATTTATTTTTCCAATTTGTGTGTGACCAAAATATGTAAATTAATTTAACCAGTTATTTTTATTTTATTATAAATTTATCACTGTATTTTGTTATAATGTATCTTCTTAAAATATTGTTAAAAAATTATATACTCGTAATATGTTTTGAACCATAATATATAATTAACCTGATTTAAATCACAAAATAGTCTTTTTGTCTCCGGGCTTTTTTTTTTCTCTGAACTTTAAGTATAAACATTTTGATGTGAAAATGTTTGTACTTAAAGTACAATGTGTTCTACACGTATACTGAAAATGTGTTCTAGAATCAATTCTAGATAGTACTTTCAAGGGGTCATTTTTTCATTTTCCAAGTAGTTTTTTTATTAAATTATTTATATATTAAATTAAATTAACTCAAAAATTCTCTAGTCAGGTTATTAAGTTTCTTATTTACTTGAATTTTGGAGGGGGTTCACCCCTTTTGCATTCGTCCTAATATGCTATTTTATTTGTGTATATATTATAATAATATTTAAATAACACAATTTCGTTTATAGTTAATTTGTTGAAATAGAAGGTAAAATACAAAATAATCAGCATCAAACATTGTATACATACATTTGTAGATAAATTGAGGTAATTATTTTTTCGTTCACGCTTTTATATACATAACAGTGAAACACCTGTTGAAATGATTATCTATTGTTCCTAATCTCACGGGACTCGTTACCCGGGAAAATGACGATAATGTTGAATATCGTTCACATCGTCAATTAGGTTCATACAAATTTAACACAGTTCGATGAATCACTAAACTATCATTTTTTTTCTTCCCCACAGCTCGGATAATTGACTTCAGATACAACAATATTTTATCTGCGCGAGACCCATAATTAACGAAAATTATACGTCGAACATGAAACATATACCAACCTATCACCTACGTGTACTGAGTAATAATAAAAAAAAAAATATATTATTTGTAAAATTTAAATTGTTTTTGGACCAAATATAGAATTACAATATTACCTATAGCTGGCTATACCTACCTAAATATACCCAAAATACTATATATCAATACTAATAGGTGAAAACATACACTTATACTAATAGTATACAGTAGTTATATTACATTCAACGATGTTTTCAAAACTCAGCACATACATATCTGCCAATAGACCACTGACCGTGATAATGTACGTAATTTAAACGTCATAATATATATATCGTTTCGATTTCTAAAACAAATCTGTAAAAAGTAAGTACAAGTTTTATGAAAATCAAGGATATCACATTAGATTCTTAATAGCTAAAAATGTATCTATACTACAACAATTAAAAATAAAAATACACATATCAAGTTTTTAGGTCTATATAATATTTATTAATATACTTTATAGTTATTGGAAGTTTTTAAATATACGAATATAAATATTATTTTCAAGAATAAGAATAATTAAAATATATATAATCTAACCTAATAACTCCTCATTATCGTTAATTATTAAATTATAGTAATAATTAAAGCACTGGCGGATTCAGGAGGAGCATATGGGTTATGCCCCCCAATCCCCATTGAAAAAGTTCCTGAACCTAAGAGTAAAAAAAAAAAAAAATAGGATTCTTATGATCTTTCTAAAATTTGTAATATTCATTATAACTAACCTAAAAGCAATAAACTAATTCCATAACGTTTTTTAAAACAATTTATTTATTTATAGCGTTTCACAAATAATATAATGCAACCACAGTTCACAAGTATAACATTTTTATATATAGCACAAATATAATGACTATTAAAACTAAGCATAATAAATAAAATTTAAATTTTGGTTACCACGGCAATGAATTTTATGGACAGACGGACGGACGTTAGGAGAAACACTCTTAGATCTAGTTAGATTTTCCGTGGAAACCAATTGATAGGATTAGATGAACAGATACAACGTGGATATAAGGAGTTAAGAATAAGAAACATTAGCCCACGCCCTGAGTTAAATTTTTATATTTAGTGTTTTTAACATTCTATTTAGTTTTTTTTTAAATAATATTATTAAAATTCACAATTTTACATTTTTAAATTACCTAGTATTTTCCTCCTCTGCAAAAACATCCATGAAAATCATGCACCGTTTTGTAATTTATAATAATATACAGTTTTTATATTTAAATTTTCAATAAACATTAAGTGAGCGTATGCTCATCTGGTTATTGCACAAAATTATATCATATTTTTGTTATTTGAAATAATAACTTTTACTTAATTTATACATGTACCTATATAATGTGTAAAATTTGTGACAAAAAACCAGATATGTTTGGACTTACCTGATTGTTGCACTGGAAAAAAAACCAAGATAAGTATTGAATATTTTTATAATTCAATAGAAAATCATTGAACATATCTCATTGTTACACCAATATGTAAAACACATTCCCCTGTATAATATCCCATAAAATGGAAATTTTTACAGTACCTAAACTGTATACTGAAAACAGTATAGTATTTTTTGATTGTTGCACTGAACTCTTATTAATTATAGTTGTAATAATACTTTCAAAAAGTATTTACAATACTATTCAAATACTTTACAACTTTGTAAATAAGGTACGTATATATAATTGAAATTGTAATATGCTATACCTACCTATAAACTTAATATACTACACATAGTAGGTATATAGTTTATATAGTACGTACTACAATCTATACAAGCACCTGTGTGATAAAGAAAAATTTGTTTAACTCCCTATATAAAAAAAACTCCATTTAAAATATTACATTACATTAGTGATTACTTTGTAGAATGGACATTTTTTAATTTATTAATTTTTTTTGTTTTTTGAATACCAGTGAAAAGATCGTTTTTTTAATCTTTTAATTCAGTAGGTCTCCGCCGAATCGAGCAGGAATGAAATATTATACTAAAATATATACTAGTATGAGTACCTATATTACTATTCAGCGGCTGATTTTAACGAAAAAGACACAAGCGGCAATCGTTATAAAGGATCGATAGGTATACAATTTGATGAGCGAAGAAAAAAAAATCACTCAATAACATATTATTACTTACGTATTTATATTTATAATAGTAACTTATTATTTAACTAGAGGCACGTAATGAAACTGACAATACATTTTTGAAATTATATTTTAATAGACCGGTCCCGGGGGGGGGGTCTTTTGAACAAGGTAAATGTTCATTTTGCCGCACATTAGATCCGCCAACTGCAGCCTACTAATATATAATGTATAGAAAATCAGAATGTCGAATGGTTCAGATTTTTTATACATAATATAATACCTATAGGTATTTATATGTACATATAATATATATTATACGCTCAGTTCGTTTATATACCTACCTTAAACCGTATATAATATGTTATGTTCTCATATTTCACGCGAGACCTCTCACTTGGTCTACCTCGTATTTATTGTCATATATGTTAATTAATTCGTACACATAGGACGTCCTCTGGGAAGGGGAAAACGAGTGACTGCGAGTATACCAGTGTCTAAAATATACGCATTTATCTACTGCACATATAATTCCTTACCATATAAATATAGGTACAGGTATAATATATCAGGTACCGGAAAAAAAAAGTCCCATAAAACGCAATCATATATAGTACCTATGCTTAATATTTTTTAATTAAATAAATATTTTTCAAAGAGTGGGTGTATTAATTAATTAAAAAGTTAATCTTCATTAAAATTCATTTAACTTTATCTAACTCGACTACCTAGTTAATTAATAATAATTCATTATTATTTTCACTACAACCTAACTAACTATAACGTTAGCATATCAACTACAACATTTAAAATGTCCAATTTTATTGGATTTTTAAATTTTCATTATCGTCTAGTTTAGTTAACGAATTGCTGGGCCTACGGGAGGCGGGCAAACTATATATTTTTGTGAATTAGTTATATAGGTAGGTACATATTATTTTAATTGAAATTAAAATGCATTATTTAATTAACAATTAATAAATCGTTACTTATAAATGTATAATGTTTAAAAAGGTTATATGTTTATAGGGAAATTTATGTTAAAATTTTTTGAATAATTTAATGATTTATACCAACTCGAAAGAGTACCCTATTCGAGAAACATAATTATATTATATTATACTAAATAGCAAGCATGGACACCTCTGAAGTCCCGGACTGAACAGGAGTACCGGAGGTATTGGAGTATACCATAACATGGAAAAAAGCATGGTTAATAAGTTTAAGTTAAGTTGAAAAGTAAAATTATTGTTATTGTTAACTTTTTAACTTAACTACCTAGTTAACTTGATATATACTGTAAACTAATCAAACTATCTAGTTCAATTAATCTGTAAGTAAATTCATAACTAGCTAGTTAATTTTTGCTAGCTAGAAAAAAACTAAAGTTTTTAAGGTACAAAAGAAATGTATTCCTTAAACCGAAACAAAAAAATACACTGAAAAATTAGATATTAATTCTAATTGCATTATTATGAATAACAAATTGTATAGTTTGGTGTACCGTGAATAAATAAATTTACTTTTTGATTAACTTATACCCGCGGTTTCAACTTTTACCTGTATAATTAGTTAAGTAATTAATTAATTAACTTTTATCTCCCAATTATTATAAAAGAATTTTTATTAACTTAACTTTAGCTAGTTTACTTTACCTATCTTTGCTAAATAAGTATACTATAATATTATACCAGGTATTATACTGTATGCGTCTGTATCGTACTACACGGTTGCGTAACATCCGCATGTATAAATATAATATACTACGTTGTCGTCTACAAGATGACTCAAAAATAAACCAAAGAAAAATAATATAATAATAAAAGTAAAACTGGTTATTTTTTTTACGTTATTCATTCATTTTTTCCCCGGGATTTTTATGATGATGACGTTGAATTGACCCAATTGCCCCGATACGTACCTGATTATATTAAATACTTGCGTATATTTTTATTCATAAAATAAATGTATTTATAGTGTCCCACGAGTCAATGACTCATTATTATCATAAAACATTCATATTAGATAATAGAACGAATACAATAACTATTGATTATTGCGCCACCGTAATTGTTGCGCCTCAAGCACGAGATACAATTTATAATAATAAATATATTTAAATTTAAAAAATGTAGATAGGTACCTAATACTTAAAATAAAATTTTATACTTATATACCTGAATATAAATGATTAAATTACATCTATTATTATTTTATATAAACATGTTTTTCTAGGAGTGATTTTTTTCTGGACATCTTAAAAGGACGCCATACACGCGTTTTAACGGCATTAAAATACGTTCACGCTTTCTAAGTATATATCCTAGTTATTGTAGATTCAAAATAATAAACAGAATATGATAGATAAAAATATTTACTGGGGACGTGCACTAAATTTTTTAGCTAAAATGATTTTTTTTTTAATTTGAAAATTAGGATATCTACTTAACGTTTTTTTAATCAAAGATTTTAGATATTTAAATATACATTATATTGGAAAAAAAACTAAAAAATAAAAGAATCGTAGTGACAGTTTTACTATTTTTTAGGAAAACAGTAGGTAATAATATTAACATGTGTTCTAAAATGTGGCGTTGGAACTTGCAGGGTCGTTTTTAAAGAATTATGAATGAAGTTTTTATATTTTTCAATTATATACAACACGTCGTCTGTCAAATGTCGCGTATTCCCTTTTTGCTTTTATCAATACATATGTTATATACCGTAGGAGTTGCTAAACTGCGGCTCTTAAGTCAATCTATAGTGTGGCTCCTTGAAACCAAGAGCGAAAAATAATTCCTATTTTAAAAAGTACACGTATATTAAATATAATGAAATGGAAACTGTGCCAGGCCTGATAACGTTTAACTTTTGTAATGACCATAGGCATCGTTATTCGCATGTACCACTTTCTTGTGGACTTGGCAATATTGCGCACATACGCCAGCCAAGCTGCGTGTACACATTTTACAGGTATTCAGCATTTACATGGAAGAGAAGCTTTCATAGCAAATTAAGAACTCTTTCGGAAAGATCTTGAGACTGAAACATTCAGTCGTTTCAAATGTTTGAAAAAAATTACTGAAAGGCTTAAGAAATCAATTATATGTGCAATGTATTTTCGTATATTTTACAACAATCGAGAATCTTTTTTCTACACATATTTTCATTATATTTTGCGGCTCGCGAGTCTCTTCTCGCTGGCCACCCCCGTTTGATATTAAATTTGATAGGTCATCATCATCTTCCATCGAGCTTACAATATATTACACGGAGAAAAATATTGGATATCTTTTTCTTTTTTTTTTTTTTTTCGTTAATCTGTATTTCTATTCTTCCCAAATAAAAAAACCTCAGCTACTCCTCTATGTGCATAGTATAGGTATATATATATAGTATAAAATGTATGCATACACACACACACACACACACACACACACACAATCGATTTCCGGTGTACAGACGTGTATCGTTCATTTCTAGTGCGTATTATTATAAAATTCAAACGTGCGCGGCAGGGGGAAAAAAAAGAATAAAAAATCATTACTATTATTATTATTATTATTATTATTATTATTATTCCTATCATATATATTACAATATTTATGTATAAATGTGTGCTGCCAGTATTATTGGTTATAGCAGAATATTACAATATACAGTATATTTATAGTGTGATAATGTTATTGAAAGCAGTCGATTGGTCCGTTACGGTCGATGGGCGCCCAACCGCAATGTAAAGGGCCACTTTCTAGACGGAATACGTGATCGTTCTGCCCGTAAACACGCGGGAAAACGCGTGAACGGCAGAGCTGCACATCGTCGATATTAAATACAACAGTAATAATACACGTTTGATAATCCGCTGCTACTGTGTTTTTTCGTGTGCCACTTGATGTAAGTATGCAAAAAACACAAACACAAACACAAACTCGAAAAAAAAAATCCCAAGTCCGTTCCGAACATTTTCCCCCTCGCGGTGTTCTCTCTGCCGAGTGTCGTCAGCCCGCCCACCGACTATTACATATTTTATATATTATGATGGTGCCCTGTCTACATAGTATATATCTGTATAATGTCATCTACTACGTACAAATTATAATATACGTAATAATAATAATATAATATAAAATAAAATAATAGATACAAATAGTGGCGTATTTTTGGGAAATTTTCCGCCGGGGTGGCATCACACAACTCTATACGTCATGCGTACCGCTTCCATAGAGTTTTCAACCAACTTTTCCAAACACGTTTAAATCAAAGGTAAACTTTACCGTGTTCCGAATGACTCGGCTTATTAGCCGAACTCGGCAATAAATGTTTACATTAAAAACTCTAAAAGAACTATAACTATATGAAATATTGGCTATGGTAAACGAAATGAAATTAATTTCAAAAATTATCAAAATACCTAATGAACTTTTTTGGTAATTTTACAATACTGAAATTAATCAATAGTATTTTTATTTTCTAAACAAATCGTGTTGTACACCAATTAAAGATACACAAAATAATACCTATTATACAATTTTGATTACTATTGACCCGGGAAACATTATTAGTTATTACTCGACAATAGTTAAATGCGAAAATTGTATGGGCAATCAAGGGATAATTCTCTACCCACTCATAAACCATAAAAACACATTTCAGTAAATAAATTATAGTAAGATTTTTTTTATTTTTTTAAATAAAATGTTTAAATAAAAACTGATTTAACACAATAACAACATGAATGTGTTAATTCTGGCATACTACTTTACTCTTTTGTGGGAAAATTAATTAATCCTCAGAAGAAGCTCTTTTCTTAAATACTGAGCCGTTTTGCGTAAAGTGCATCTTTTGCCAAATTAATAATCAAGACATTATCTAAGTGAGTAATTTTTGATCAGATATTACTATTGGTAAATTATAAAATTGAATGTCCTATATAATTATGTTTCAAAAGTCGCCCATAATAAAAAAAAATTAGATAAATTCTTGATCTTTAATTTTATATATAGATGTACTTTTGCACTAAAACTGCTCAACTTCTTAAAAAGTGCATTTTCTAAAAGATGTTTTAATAAAAAATATATATATATATCTAAAAACTATGTTTATTAATACTTGTAAGATATATAAAAAATATTAAAACAAACACTTTTGGAATTTGATATAGATATTTTTAATAAGAGTAAATAGGTAATAATGAATTTGGAAAACCAAGATTTTCTTCAAGTTAGGGGATTAATTACCAAATTATGCTACTGGATACAAAAGGTATTCAAATATGTATTATATAAATATTAATAAATAGGGTAGGACTGGCCCGGCCACTAACCCGCAATTGTAGATTGGTTATGAATAATATATTTATTGATAAATCTATAAATCTATAGACATTTTGTTTGTCGGGACTCATTGATTTACGAAATTGAAGATTATATTTTCCTATTCCGCAACCATGATCAAAATGATCAAAACGATCGACATGTGTGTACAGTGTACCATTAATTATCGGCGCTAATACAATACTGGGATTAAGGTGTTTAAAGTTACCTATTCTTTTTAATTTGTATTGTTATATTATTTACAGAATATTAAGAAAATTTCATATTTTACATTATATTCATGTACTTCCTACCAGGAACCATGTCATTCATTTTAAAATGGTTTTTAGATTTTTTAATTAAATTTTTGAGTTTAAGCCATAGCATTCATATATAATTTATAACTGTTTTGAAACCATGATCAAAATACCTGTACCTATAATAATATGTACATTTAGATAGTTTTAGCAAAAAATAATATGATTTTCAGATTTCTATACTATAGGTTCCCTCCCTTAATTCTGTCGTCTAGGTTAGTTTAAAGTGTTTAAACCTCATAAAAAAATTTAAAATTATAATAAACGTAATAGGTACATTATTTTTATTTGCCAAAAGACATTTATCATTGATAATAAGTGTTACAATAATTGAACAACAAACAATTTCAGATTAATGTACCGTTATAACTGAGCATTTCTTAAATAAGAGTTGCGCATTTTCTACTTAGAATTACGCAAAATGTGTCCAAACGCACGTTAAAATAATCACTGGTTTAAGGCATATAATTTGTTGCAAATTTTTTTATCAGCGTTGCAAATTATTGCAAAAAAAGTGCAAAATTATGAGATATGTTTGAAGTCGATCGGACAAAGTCGGGGTGCCAAGTTCACGCACGTGTTTATATTAAGTTATTCGTGTTTTTTTTTTTTTTTAATAAAAATAATAATTATACATTTTTTCTCTATTTTTTTTCCTCGAGCATTTTACTCTCGGGTATTTTTTTCATTTGTCAATAAATTTGTTATCAAAATAATATATGACGGCAGACATACTCGGACTTTATAAAGGTAATAATACAATTATAAGGGATACACTCGACCGGCTATAAGCTATATTGTCATATAATAATAATATTAATGTAGAGTGATATTAATTTATGGTTATTATACTATAGGTCAAATATATTTGGCAAACCTATTTAGTAATAACTAATAAGCATATATGTGTATTAGTTATAATTGCATTAAAATTAATTAAAATGTTGAATGGTCAACAACTGATTAGATTAATTATTTATTATGTGGCAAAATAACTGAAATTGATATTAAAAAAAATTTCATGAAATAAACAATATAATATTAAACACAATTATTTGAACTAGTTTTACAATATCAAGAGATCATTATCCAGAGAATAGTTATTCTATGATTAAAATTACAGCACATTTTATTAGAAGTATAAAATATAATTGTATTACAATACAATTAATTCTCTGGATAACTATTCTCTAAATAGTTAAGTATTATTTTAAAATAAGTTATTCTTTCCATAAATTATTATACTATCATCAATGATAAGTAATATATTATTAATTATTTATCCAAATCACAGTATCTTAAACTGTGATTCTAATAAATAGTATTTTGTGTTTTTATTTATTTTTCTTTTTTTACTTTGTGAGTTTTAATAAACATTGTAATAAATCAAAGTGCGTCCAGACTACCAGTGTGTTGAGTTTTTGCATCAATGATAAGATTAGCGATTTCCACAAACATATATAAGAGATATGTAGATTCGTGTTTAATATTCAGCGTTGTCAAAATATCGAATGTAAGTATCGGTCACTTCGGAAACAATTTCATCCACCATATATACTTAAGATGTAAAAACGCGAAAGTATATCTTCATTAAAATCGTTCGTAAACAAGCGCGAAAATTCGTTGAAACACACGTAGTGGTATAGTATAACTTTTCTCGTATTTGGGTACTTGGGCCCAAGAAATTGTAATACATATTGCACGGCCACAAAGGTCAAAAGTCTTTAAAATTTGGTGCGATTACGCTACATTAAACTAGATGATGAACAGTTTTTTACTAATTCACATTTGTATGCATTTTTCATTATAGCTTCATCGTTTGTAAAATTTTGAACCAGATATTTATTTAATTATAAAATTACGAGATTAAAAAAAAAAAAACGTTGAAAAAAATAATTTATACTAATTATTATACCTAGTATAATTTAATCATAGGTTATTATCTATATAGTTATATAATATAGTAATAATATGACGTAAAGATAGGTATTATAATTAAATATAATTACCAATTATACAAAAGAAAAAATAATAGATAACATAAAGAGAACTACAAATATTATATACATAGGTACCTAAAACGATTAATCCGAGGAATAAGAGTTCCGATATATTTAGCCGGATAAAATTACACTCAGGATAACGCTATACACGAATACACGAAATTAGATGTTATTGTAGAATCCAAATATTTAACTTACACTCCAAATTGCACTATCTGATGAATAAATATACATTTTAAAACATATTGTAAATATGCATACGACCAGGTTTTTCAATTTGTCAGATAACTATCATCTATAGTGTTTTTCAACTTTTTCAAAAGTTATCCGTTAAATAGTGAATAGTGATACTAATAGTAAACTATGAAACAAGCTTGATCGTAATTGATCGATATTATTTACTTTTTAGTTTTCAATGATTACACTAATATAAGGAACCGAAATTTGCTGATAAACAGTTACTTGTCGAATAAATGTTGTTAATAATGATAAAATTACTGTCATCGCCTGTGTCAAAATACAACAGATTATCATATTTTATCAATATTATTGCGATAAAAATTTGTAATAACAAAATAATACAATTAACAAAAAAAATCTACCAATTTTGTATGTATACGTTACTTTACTGTATATTACATACATATATAGAAAGCTGAATATATTAACCCGCTAAGAATGGATTTTTTGAAATTCAACCTATAAAGGGGTAAAGGATGGAAGTAAATTTTAATTATATACTTAAAAACTACAACTAATGATGATTATTATTTTGTTAATAATAATAATAATAATAATAATAGTAAAAAATATAGCCCCCCTCCCCAACGGCATCCCCGTAGAAAATGTCTGCAAAAATTATTTTTTATTAAATATATAAATAATATATATTATTAAAAATTAATTCGAGGGCCATATGGAAAATTAAACGCACTCAGCGGGCCAAAAGTATATAAACACAAATTATTTTTAATTTTACAGAAATATAATTTATACGAGAATTAAGAAATATATATATTTTTGATTAATAATTTTACAAAGTGTATGTTTACAAAAAAGCTAATTTCCAAACCCATTCACAAACTTCCAGGAAATAAGAACAACGGTCGTTACTTTTCAATAAAAAAAAATTCAATTTCATTTCTTATCTCAAAAAATCGTGATAAAAATATGGCTGAGCTATTTAACAGCTATAACATGCTGTATATCTGGGTAATCTGTTTTTAATTATTTCAAAAAATTTTAAAACTAACGATTCTGTACTGAGATATTTCACATATTTTTAGATTTTTTATCGTCCATTGAGGGGCCAGTTAAAATTGTTCACGGGCGGGATGTGGCCCACGGGCCGTAGTTTGGAGACCCCTGCTTTAAACTATCAGCGAATTATTGAAGCGTATCGAAACGACGTTATCATGTTTTAAAAAAATACCGTGCTACAAATAACGCTCGTGATTTTTAGTTTTTACCGTACGACACTCGTGTGTCGCACTCCATTCATACGTTATATCAATGTATCTCGACGAAATTTGCTGTAATTTTACAGTACCGTCAAAATAATGCGTGGTAAAATAACGCTCGTGTGTTGTCAGCTTTATATAAAATAGCCTATTATACAGTATAATATATCAAAATATACCAAAGAATATTTGAAACGCTAAAGGTTGACATACAGTGTGACCATAACACTATATTATATCTAGATTTTAATTGTGTTACACATTAGGATATGTAACACAATGAAAATCTAGATAACATATCCGAACATATCCGAAAAAAATATTGTGACGCTCGTTTAATTTCGTAACATCACGAATTTCAACTTACAATCTTGTATGGCAAATATACGTAACGGTATAATATTATAACACTATTAAATATTTAAATATCAATAGTGAACATTATTAGTAAAGATAGCACGAAGTAGTAGTGAAAAAGTAGCAGTGATACGGAGGTAGCAATCACAAACTGCTACTCAGGAATGGAAATAACAGTGACTGCTACTTTTAGTTGATCACAATGTTATTATCATTATCATCTCGATATTACATTATATGCACTCTGCTACCACGGTTGTGACTGCTACTCTGGGAATATTATTATTCCCAGACCCAAAAACCAGAGTTCAACTGGGTTATTTGTCATACAATTAATTTTAGAACACTTAAATTGCAATTAATATTGAATACATATTTTCTGGATTCTTTTAATATTCTGTGGATAATACATGGCATTGTAAAACCAGTCCGAAAAAGTCGAAAAAAATAAAAATTTGATGTTATCGTAATAAAAGTTACTGTTATTTTCACATATTTATGATTTTTTTTTTTCGTTAACATAAAAAATTAAAAAGTAGCAATCACTGTTATTTTCATGTATTTATGATATTTTTTCGTTATCAGTTTATCACAAAAAGTAGCAATCACTGCTACTGTCACTGTGATATTTTTAGTAGCAGTGTAGCAGTTAACCCTGAGGTTTTCAGGGTTTTGCCGTACCAGCCCTACTCGACACCTTTTATTAGCACTGTGCGCTATTCAAGAGGATAGCAGGCATCTGGGCAGCCACGGCGGAGTCTCCTCGCCGTGGCGACCCAGCGTCGACATATGGAAGACAAACACCGGCCCGTCCCTGTGGACACGGACCATACCAAATTCGCAGTTGACACCAACACGGGGATCCCACACATATCCTGAGTTTGAGTATTTATTTCTGAATCTAGCGCTACGATGGGGAAACAAATATTCTGAGTTTGGCTTTTAGCACCACCAAAATTCACTTGCTTAACATGTTTAGTTTGATCTATGTACTCCTTCACTTTATCTTTATTTTTTTTTTTGTCTACCAAAACAGCTTCTTGTGTTTCTACTGTAACTTTAAAAGGCAAGCTGGGTAAAAGATTATTAACTGACCTCTGAAACACTAATTCAAACGTCGACTTGCCCGTACTTGGTGTTATGTGGTGTTGCTCGGTAGTTAAGTAGGAAGGTTTCCAAACTTGATATAAAATCATGACTCTCAATCAAAGCCCAACGTAATTTTTTTTTTATTGTTTCTACTAGACGTTCAGCTTGACCTTTGGCTTGTGGCCACAACGGTGCAATGCGATGCTGAGATATCCTTAAACCACTACAAAACAGAGAAAATTCTTTGCTGTTGAAAGGGGGATCATTATCAGATTTGAGCTTCATGAGCACCCCAAAGATAGAGAAATATTTAAGTAATATAGGCTTGATATAATTAAAACTTGTAGACCACATCAACTAGAGGAAACCTAAAGAATTCATCTGTAATGAGGAAAATGTATTTACCATTGTGAAAAGGTCCAGGAAAATCCACAGCCATATTCTCGAACGGCACTCCTGTTGTTTTGGTCATGACAATTGGCTCATGGGTAGTAGACGGTGTAACAGCTTGACAAAAAATAAAAATTTTCCCTGATTTTTCTACCATTGAATCCAAATTTGGGAACCATCTTTTGTTCTCAGCAGTTGTTTAGTTCTGACTATGCTCATGTGTCCTTGATGGGCTATGTCAATCACCTTTTGTTGTAGAACTCTTGGTATCACTAACCTGTCTTGACGTAGAACAATCCCGTTGTATTCTGTTAACTCCATGTTGATGGTTTTATATTGCTGAAGGTTATGCCAGTCATCTTCACCTCGCAGCCAAGTTACTACCTTTTGCAACACTGGGTCCACTGATATTTCCTTTTGTACCTCACAAATATTATGATTGTTGTCTATATTTTAAATATTTTAAGTAGTAGGTATGTTATTATATATTAGTGTTTAAATTGTAATAAGACCCTGTGTCCGTTTATGTGAAAATAAAAAAAATAAAATAAAATACTCCGGGTGGGTAGCCACGTAGAATGTAGCCCCTGCACGACCCCAACACCGTAGGATTTTCACCTAGCCAGTCTTAGCTTATAAACCACATAGTAGCTCCTGCTACCGCCACCGCGAAGCTAAAGCCCCCCGATCAAGGTCACCCCGGATCGATGTTAGGCCGGGTACCTACCCGACTTGCACCGTTGTGCATGGTAGGTAGGGCTCCCGATCCTCCCGTGGTACCAATCAAGGTAGGTAGGTATGATCATCGGTAGGGTCTTTCGTCATTGCCAGTGCGTCGTCGCCCTGAGGCTCAGCAGTCGGTGAGTGACTGTGATGACTTTTTCGCGTGCGTGCAGACTATGGCTAACCTTTTAACGGACGCTACTCTATTCCTACTGCTAATCCAATAAAATTACAGTTAACCATCTCTAATTATTAGTATTTTTATTAACGTGTAATCAAATATTGTTATCATATTATAACAACAACTGTCATCTAATATTTTTGTTTCAAACTAAAGGTTAAAGAGCGGCTTCCATTGAATTTTAGTTGATTCACATTAAAGTATCGCGAACCGATCTTTGCAGGAAAAGAAATAACGGGATAAGCCTTATTTTTGTCCCAATTGTTATCAATTAGGTTTATCAATTTTGTGCATCATGTTATCTAGATTTGTGCTTGGGAAAAAATATTAATTCGAAAAATAAAATAGAAAAGATTAAAATCAAATACCTAGAAAGTTTATAGAAATATATTTTTAGTTAGTCAGCTTATCAGTGACATAGTAAAAATTACAAATTATAAGCATATTATATTATGTACATTCGAAAGTTGTGATGAAAATTTTAGATTATTCTTAAGTTACAAAAATAATTTTACAGCAAACCATAGTATAGAATTGATAACCAATACATTTAGCTTTAAAACAGTTCTGTGTTAATGAAGTGCTATTCATTATAAAGTTCCGTTTGGATCTTTTATTTTAAATTCATCATTTGACATTCAGAATCAAAAACAAAAAAATTAAATAGTGGGAAAAGTTGAAATGCGTTTTTCATGAATGAAAGCATTTATTCCAAGCATTGATAAAATCTAATAATTAATACATAACAGAAATGGTCTTATAGGAAAATTATAGGTGACCAAATCACATTCATATCTACCATGACTACAGTAGGCACTATGGAGACTTTCCAGATGACAAAAATTGTATTATTTATAACTTGATTACTTATTTGTTAAAACTCGTGTATGATATATTTACTGTTATTGTCATAACAGTAGTTTCAGTCGAAAATGTTCTTACCGTAGGCACGAACGAAATTGAAATAAAAAGTAGGTAAATATAAAATCAGTGCGATGATAAACTAAATAAATAGTTGACAACAACTGTGTGATAAAAACCTGCAAATGTCAAAATACGACTTATCACGTTATTTGTTTCCCTGCGAAGATCGGTTCGTAAAGTGTCTGCCAGTAAACGCAATTAATATCTCTCCTTATATTATATTATACTCTGAGGTATATAATATACTCTCCGATACTCGTACAGTACACAATATCTATATAGGAACGCCTACGGTTTTAATTTGGCCACGCGCGCAATAATTACTATACTGCACGCCCTTCAGTCATTATATATATATATACACTGTACACGCGTACAATATAAGTCGTGTGTACACGTGTGGGTGGGCGCGATATACAGTGACATCGGCGATGGGTGTAGGGTAAATCTAAAAGTTATTAATAAGTTTCGGTTGTTGACAGTGTTAATTTACGCGACGCGACCGTCAAAACGTCAGGAGCCGCGCCCGGGCGGCAGCGGCATCTCTCTCTCTCTCTCTCTCTCTCTCTCTCTCTATACAATATATGGTACGATATAATATTATTGTATAGTACGTATAAGCTCGAGTCGCGGCCGTGATTGTCACAGGTTGTGCGCGCCGACCATATGCATTGCACTGATTCTCCGGGCACTCTCGCTCGAGACCGTCCACCCCCACCCGTACGGCGGCCCGCGGTGCGTTGCAAAATACAGCCTGTCCGAAACGAGAATGCGTGTCTCTGACAACGTTATTAATTAATACTGCTCCGCAGCTATGCCATCCCCGCGCCCGCGCCCCTAAACGACCGGCCCGTCGCTGCCGCTCGGTATAAATATATATATATATATATACGTACACCGCGTCATATTAACTGGTCACCACCGCGTTCAAACGTGCACCCTTTATAATTTTCTCGATATAATACTGCCCCGACCGATCCCGCGCGCACCTCATGACGCACGCGGCCTTTTGCATTACACCGATGATACGCCTGCGGTCAGGGCCGGCGGGAAAGAGAATTTAGGAAGAGATGAGTGGACCCTTCACTTGGGAAATAAGTCGGTCGCCAAAAATTTAAGTCCGATCGGCAATCAGTCGGTGAATTTTCCAAGGTCTGGGGTAAAATTCACTCGGCCAATCCGTGCAAAAAATTGATTATGATGTGTTTTTTTTTCTTTCTTTTTGTTTGTATCCGGAAATTCTATAAGAAGGAGTGTTCGCATCGTTATAGTATGCAGCGTCATTTTACGGTAACACATTCCATCTATAGTTGGTATTTTACACTTTAGACTTTTACAGTGGTCATTTTTCGATTTATTTTTATTGATTTTTTCGATTTTTTCGATAAGAGCGGAAGTAAAAAAAACGACTAAAAATTTAAGAAAAAACAGTAACAGTACGACTTTGTTAAAATCGAATATAGTTTTATTGTTGTATTTTCATAAACAATGGTCATATAGAGTCTTGAAATTTTCATTTTATTACACGACACCGAGTTATCAAATAAAATAATTCAAAATATGGAGATATTTTATTTATCCTTGAAAATATAGAACTTATACCAGGTGAAAAAATAACCACAATTAAAACAGAATAAAGAACCATATATTATTTAGTCATAAAAGACGAATATAATGAGCCAATATCATATTTAGATATTTTCAAAAATTTAATTATTTAAAAAAAATTCGGCGATATAATATGGATATGAATTCATAGTATTATCACAAACAAACCTAACAAATGAGCAACTACAATGGGAAATAATTTTAAACATGATTTACGAAATATTTGATAAAAGTGTAATAAATATATTAATAAGAAATAAGCTGAACAAAAAGAAGATAAGAATAGTGTAATAACAAATATAAAAATACAAACAAGAAAATAATACAATCAAAAGACTAAGACTCAGTAGGCCTTTCTCAATTTTCAAAAATATTTCCTGAATATCACATGGGAGAAAATGTATTATCTGATGAAAATTGTGGTCTATACGCACCAGTAAATGCATTGAACGACAATAAATCTAAAAAAGTTGTGACTTTAGGAGATATATTAAATTTATTACAGCTTAATAAACTCCCCAACTATTGGTGGCATGATGACCAATTGACCAGCATTTCCAAACCAATCATTTCGGTTTCGACACTTACATTTATTCTGATAAGACAATACTCGTATATGCATATGTATTCGGATTAAAATCACCTGTATATCATATATACCATCATCCTATAGTATTATATAATTTAAATTATAAAACACATTGGTGTCCTGGAACAATTATAAAAAATAACAACAAAAAATCTAATAAAATACCAACTAGAATCATTCACACATAAAATTATATATCATTATAGATACAATTTTGACTTAGAAAAAAATTACCAAAGTATGCAAATATACATTAGCCATAAACTGCGTAACCAATACGGATATAAAAACAAATATGAGATATGGATTGAACAAAAATCTTCATTTCTGAACATTTAACACTCTTACATTTAACACAGCTTAATAAAACTTTGAAATTACTAGAACAATTTATTCATTTATTTTCCACTGATATCTCAAGTTAAACCTGCCAAAGTATAACCCTGTGACATAAAAATAAAACCAAACTTCAAAGAACTAAAATTTAATCCGCCACATAGAATATCCTCTTCACAACGACAAGAGTTGAAAATTCAATTGGATCAATTAATTTAAACTAATATAATAAAACACACAAAATCAAACACCACATCTCCTGCAATTTTAGTTCGGAAAAAATACAAAAACGCGTACAAATTAATAATATACAAATAATTAAACAACATAGTACAATCAGATCAATATCCACTACCTAGGATCACAGATTTATTTCGTAGCCTGGAAGGTTCCAAATTTTTTACTTCATTACATTTAAAAGTATATTTTGTGTAGGTAGTAGCATTTATCGTACTCACAACTTCCATTGTATACCTTAAATCCTTGTTATATTCCATTATATAGAATTTTAGTGTTTAACGTGTTTTCTTCAATTTTACACCAAGGTAAGTACTAATTTGAAATTTACTATTAGATACCCTTAGACATTCATACATAATCTTTAAGTAATATAATAAGAGTAATGATTAGCCACACCATTGTGCCGACCCCAAATAGTCAGCACTAATAGTTGATTGGCCGACCCCTAATAGTTGGGAGAGAAGGCGAAGGAGAAGAAGAAGAATGATTAGCCACACCCGATAATACTACCTATTATTCACATAATTATCATAACTTATTCATATCTTATCTTATTAAATATACCAAAATTAGTTTCTTCATTTATATAATTATTATAATTTTTTTTATATATTTTATAACTTTAAATTATTATTTGTATTTTTATTATATTACATACTTTATATACCCATTGTACTCGTTGGTCTGACTGACCTAAAATCGTTGTTATAGTTATTAGTACATATAATTAGTCTAGGGATGTATTTTTTTTTTTTAGGGGGTCTAATGGGACTGCAGCTCTCTCCAAAAATCGGAAAATGTTTGTATTATGTTATTTATAAAACTTAACTATTCTTATAAATACCATAAAGACATAGAGAGAAGTGACAGTGAAAATATATGTTTAACAGTTGTCAGTTAGGTCTAATTAAAGGTCGCATGGTACAGATGAAGAAGGTAATATTATTAAAGACGCTTGTATCTTGCAATTTTATCAAAAATTACTAAGAAATTCTTGAAATTTCTTCTTCAAGATTTTTTAAGTGTTTTATACGAGATCCATTCAAAATCCTGATAAATCAAAATTTTACAATGAGGTTCAGCTTTACAGACTACAGTAATGAACTTACATGTAACTATTATAATACAATATAAATGTGCTAAAAAGTGTACCAATTTTTCAACTTGTTTCTACAACAGAAGTTAAATATTTCTTTTTGAGATCCTTTCAGGACTTATTTGTAGATCAGTAGGAAAGTTCTAGGAAATCCCCTAAAAATTAATTTTTCGGAGTAAACTAATGGGTGTATGTTCTTACTGGATCTTAAGTCAAAATGTATCTTGCTAAATGGTGTTCCTCGTGACTACTTGAGTAATTGAGTAATTGATGATAAGGAATAGTAATAGTAATTGATGAGTTTAAGCACTTGAGTAATATCAAAATCAGAAAACAAAGTAGAAAGATTTATTTTGTTTGTCATAATATATTGAAAACCACTCTACCTTAAAATGGTATTTCAAACTTTCTACAACCTCAAATCGAGACTCGATTGTTAGGATTTTGAATACCAAGATTTTTATTGTAAGGCTTTATTACGTATCAGACCCGTTTACATACGGACAAAACGTGTACAAAATATACATTTCATTGCCAAACCTATATTTTTTTTTTGCTTTTTTAGAATTTAATAAAAAATATTAAATGAAATTCATACCGGACCGAAACAAAAATCACGTCACAGTGGTTTATAATGATATAAATAAATGATGACAACAGTGGGCACGAATAAATTACACGTGCTAGCACCAGATCATTTGATTCGCGAATATCGCGGTTTACATCATATAATAATACCACAGAAGTTTGAATTTTACTCATCGGGTGACCGTTGAACGACGTCCGATCAATAAACGAAACGATCAAAATTAAAGTTGTTCAATTTAATCATATCCTGAACAGCGTAATTTTTAAACGTCTTTATTTCTGCTAACACATATACATAAATCATTCACGATTTATATGTTCGTTATACATAATTATGTCTGTTTCTACTGGTATATATTATATACCACCATCTTATACCGTGATTACGGTGCAATGACACACCACCAAAGATACCACGGTCCACGACAATAATATGGTGTAATAATATAGGTATGTACTTAAAAAACAATATTAATTTACTTTGCAATTTACCGTATTATTTTTATAAAAAAAAATATAATAATATTTTTGTCGTATTGCAATTTATAATTGGCAATATTATATAATATATTTCAATGATCGGATATGCACGTACATAGTTTCCCATTTGTGTTATAGTCATCCCGAGAATCGTTTACCAAATGTAGTATATACCAGATATAGGTATATATTATGTACTATATATTTATACGCCTCGTCGAATTTTTCCATTTACGTATACATAACCTATATTTTCAAGGTGTTGCTTGTGCAATAACTTTAAAATGTATATAAATGAGTAATACATCCGATTTGAGCGGTAAAACCCCGATTGAGACGATACACAAGTAGTATAACTACACTACAGTAGTATATTTAACATAATGTGTATTATTTTTTATTTATATTGAAAATCTATGAATACTTCCACTGAACGAAAGGGTTTAAAACTGACGAACTGAAATTTACATTATTAGTTCCTATAGGAAGTATACTTCTTACATAGGTAAACATTTTTCGGTAAATTTGGCCCAAACTGGCAATACCGGCTACAACTTAAGATACTTTTTTCTTGGTGCAAACGGGATATAATTTAAAGAAACCAATAAAACATGCAGGTGATTATTGATAAATAAATATTATTTGTACACCTAATTCTATATTTTGATATATCTATATATAACCAATAAGTATATAATTACCAAATAATTATATAAGTATATATTAACAATTCAAGATTCAAGAAGTTCACCAATTCGGTTCCGATTACATAAAATTGAAAAAAGTACAACAAAGGAAATATCTCTAATTTTAGACTTTGAGTGGAACAAGGGTTTTACAATGATGTTTATTTTTTTTATTTTTCTGTTAAAAAATTTTTCACCAGAAAACTTATTACTATTTTTACATGTTTCACCATTTTCTGGTAACAAAAGTTGGTACTTTAAAGAGGACATTATTTAACTTGCCAAATGGTTTTTTAATGCGTAAGGAAAATTTACCAAAAAATTATGTAAAAACGGCAAAAAAAATAAGGTTTTTTTAAATTCAAGATTTGTTATTTCTCTTAATTTTGAAAATAATGATTTTTAAATCTTGAAATTTACAACGAATATATAATTCAATACTTATTATGTTGATGATGATGAAATTTTCAAATATTTTTATTTTTTTGCAATTTTGGACTATTTAAAAACATTTTAGATTTTGAGGTTTTTAATTCTTTAGGAGGATAATTTTGAATTTTAAAATGTGAAAACTTTATACAAGGTTAAATGTACGTTCCAAAATTATAGTCCAAAACTCTCGAAAATCAGTTGTTGCACATTTTTTATAGAATTTATCATTGCCTTCAAATGCAATACATTCACCGAAATTATCCTGTCTGATAAGTCAAGTGCTTCCATCCCTACTAAAACCTGACGAGCGAAATGCTTCCACCTCCTATTGGACATATTTAATAATTAATTCCATATAACATTTTTATAATATTCGTCGCCTAAAAAATGAAAAACCATGAAAAAGTTCTATCAAAATAGTGAATTATTCAGTAAAAAATTTTGAAGTTTAAAACTATGACTTATATTTTACATGAGTTAGAAATTTTCTTATTCTATATCTCAATAAATAATGATTGGATTAAAGAAATTTCAAGATCACAATAGATGCAGAAAAAACCAAATAACTGTTGTATGTTAAAATGTGATTTTCCAAAAAAAAATGTATTTAGATCCTTTTCATTATTAGGTGACGAATTAAATTTAATCTTTTATTTGAAAATCAATGTACTCATACCTGGTATATTTTATTATGTGGCATCATATTTAAATATTTTTAGTGCGTATTCATCTTGTTTTTGAAGCACAATATCTTCACTCTATATATATATATAAATTATGTCTTTTTTCAAATTTTATCCGCGATAATTACTTACAATATTATATATTATATGTACATAAATATAATATATATCCATATTCCACATTATTAGTATAGTAAAATAAAATTGCTTTTGCGTACGTACTTGTTTATTAGCCACGTGTGTACGAAGACGATTTCATGCAACCTCTACGAGTGTATACAGTATAGGTATGTAATATGCGTGTATAAATTCCTGAGTAAATTATTATTATTATTATTTCCGAGAGGGTTAAGTACTGGTGTTGGTTGTAAAACGTTATTAAATCGGCAGGAAAACCGTTGTAGCCCATCCTGCCTCGTCTCCTGCGCCGCAATGAGTTCGTACTGCATATATTAGATACGTCAACTTTTTGTCAAAAACACACACGCGCAATAATTAATTATTATTTAATTATATAGGAACCGAAATCGGGCAAAAATATACATATATAGGTAATATGTTATACGTATATAAATCCATATATTACCCATATAGGAATAATGTATGCTTAGAGTTTCAAAAGTTCCAGAGAGGGGTACTTGATAAATCAAAGCTTTTAAACTAAAAATATTACGAAATTACTATATGAATTATATATTTCTAATTTGCTAAATTAATTAATATAATTTGTAATGCAAATGAAAATGAATCGTATAAAAAATAAAAATACGATATATGTATAGGTACATATATCACTACGACTTTAAATTCGAAAATATTTCATTTAGATTGATTTTATAATAAAATACAAATAAATAATGATTATATTTGATTAATATAATTAAGTAAGAGTACACTGAACCCTCCTATATTATTATAATATTATATTTTAGATTTTGATTGTAGCAAAGGAGCTACGAATATAATATATGGTTGTAGGTACAATGTTATTTATATTAATATTGTTATTTTTCTTTTAACAACTTTTCAATCAAAATACTTGATCAAATTCCTATACACGTGTACCCATTTTTCGGTAGAAAATGAAATCAGGAAATAGGTACTTTTTTTGAACCGGTGAGGCATAAAATAGGTTATTTCCTCGTAGGTAATTCTGAAAAAAATGTCTAGAAATTTGAAATTTTCACACCGTATATATTTTCAATTTTTCTTGTTTTATTGACAGTTATAACCTAAGTAATACACAGTAGTGACAATATACTTATTACTTAGTCTGTATATTATACCAAGCTCCACTCAGAATCGTTTTATACTTTTATTGAAAAAAATGATTTATTATTATGGCTTTCAAATTCAATATTGTATCCACTTCCATTACGCCTATCCGATGATAGCTATAAATGCTCCTACCTCCTATTAACTTGCTTTTTTCAGTTTTTTTTTTATATATATATATATATATTATATCATCATATAAATTATTACTAAAATATATTTACTATTAGTTATAATATAAACCTTTAGTAATTTGTTATACTTAACAGTTAACAACTTAGCCTATAATTTTTATTGTAATATTTATATTACATAATATTTAATATGTATAATTTTTTTTATTTTTCAAGTTTATGTTAAATCATTATTAATATAATTAAATTGAAAATTTATTTAAGGTATTTTTAATCTACCAAACCCAAAGGCCACATAATAATAGTCAATAGGTATTATGTTCTATGCCTCTATGGGATATTTTGAAGACAGGTAGAAGTAGAACCAAAGTAAAGAAACTTTGGAGATAGGCACTGATCTGTGTATCAAGTAGACATATATATATATATAGTCTTGTCACTTCACTCATCTCTGAGCATTTCAAATATGCTATAATAATAATAATATATAATTTATCAAATATAATACATATATATATTTTTAATTTCAACATTACGATACATTATTGCAACCAAAAACGGTTCTGAGTGAAGCTTCCGAAAAACAGTGAAATTTCCGATTGATATAATATTAGATAGGTATGGTATTTTGTTATAATTAAAAAAATATTAATTTTATAGATATTTCTTAATTAAATAGGTTATTTATTAGACATTAGACATGGTGTAATTTTAAACTCGGACATAGAATTATGAAAAATTCAAAAATCCGATATATTTCCATGGTATTTTTGAAAATATGAAAATTGAATTTATTTAAAATTGTTCATGTATATGATATTACACTCTAAAAACATAATACACTATCTTATTATCCGAAACACGAGAGACGAATATCTAACACAGTAACACGTCCAATACTGTAGCAGTCACCGCAGTATCCGCAGTATATTTTAAATATTCATAATAAAACAAATCAATTTAAATTTTCTGTTTTTTTTTTCAACAAAAAAATTGAAATCATATTAGGTCATAATAATGTGAATAAGTGTACTTTATAAGTAGTAATATGTTGTTATTAATATATGAGTACCTAACATAATTAGTATAATAAACTAATAACTAATAATAGTTAAATTATGGAACAATAATTGCAACCTAGCATCGGTATATCTCGTCTCATATTAAATCACTATAAGTACCTACCTATATTAATGATGAACAATATTGAACATTCAAGATATTCGGTTAATACTTAATAACTATCGTTAAACTATTCAGTAGTAGGTAGTCAGGGACGTATGTAGAGGGGGGCTAAGGGACTGGCTGAAGCTCCCCCCCATTGACCGTACCTATAATTTTTTTTTTTATATTTCATATAATCAATATTGTAAATTTATATATATATATATAGTGGGGTATTTTCAACTTTTTTTTGTGGGGGGGGTCAAAATATATTATATTATATAATATATGTATAACCTTTATATATTTTACTAATATCTTTAGGGTAAAATCGCTTAGTTGACAGACAAAGGACTGTTGGTAAAGGGGAGGTTTTGGGGCCTATTTCATCCACAATTTTAGTAAATAATACTTATTCAAATTATTTAATATGAGTTTTTCAAAATTATTAGTTTTAAATGCACTTAATTTTGATATTTTAGAATATTTTGCATCACTTGGAAAAAAGTTTATCATTAAGTATGAATAAAAACGACTGATAAAATGATTTTTTTAACACTACATATTTTTACATTTATACATTTTCCCTAATTTTGTAACAGTAGTATATGAAAAAAACGGTGTACCGTCAATTGAGCGCGGCAATTTGAGCCCGCGACATTTAAGTGCAGTCATTTCAGCGCACGACAAATCAGCGCATACGACATTTCAGCTCAAGACATAATATAAACTGTTTATTAAGAAATTATATTATATAATTTACTTATTATTGTTTATTATAGTACTATTATATTAAGAAATTATATAAGAATATAATAATAAATTAAAAATCACACCAAATTTTTTCAAAGTTCCGATGTAAGTAACGCTCACACTGCTTATACCCACGCCACGCCACTGGTATTTATACTACCTATATACCGTATAGTATAGTTACACTAAATACCTATGCTATATTCTATATTTTTACTCGACCATCATAATTCATAATATCTTATCTTATTTGCACGTAGATATGATATTATCGCTTTGACGGAGCACATTTTATTTATATTCGTGATTTTAGTGTGTAATCTGCATTGTCCAGTGTTAGTAGTGGTTGTAGTTTTTACGCGTGTTTATATAGGTACCTACCAAATTTGTTGTATGATTATTGATTGATTTCATTATTATTATTAACATATTATTTTATTGAATACCATGCCATTGCAATATGTATTGAGTCAAAGAGGAAAATAATTATTAACCCATAATGGATACAGCCATAGACAGGATAGACTTACCGAACATAAAATAATTTGAAGGCGCAACGAAAACGAGTACATTCATTAAACGGTAAGTATATATCAATATTCCAACTGAAAAAGTCATTGATTATTTCGAAGGTATTTTAGATGACGAATTTTATACTACAAACGAGGAACTTCTATCGCCACTCGTTTCATACTTTGAAAGCATCTGGATTGGAAATTTGGATAGAAGGGGCCATAGAAGATCATCCATATTTCCAATAGACATTTGAAACTGCTTTAATCGGTCAAATGATGACCTCCCGAGAACCAACAATAACGTTGAAGGGTGGCATAATGGGTTTTGTGCATTATTAACATCTTCACATCCAACAATATGGACTTTTATTAATACTTTAAAAAAAGAAGAAAGTATAAATAAAATGTCCATTGAACAACTTATTGCTGGGGATGTTCAACCAAAAAAAAAAAAAAATACTAAGATACGACAAAAAGATTAAAAACCATATGTCAGGATTTTGAGAACAGGACAATTAATGATTACTTACAAGGTATTGCTCATAATTTTAATTTTAATAAATAATATAAATAAATGTCTGTTTTTTATAATTTTATTATATTTTTTAGTTCATCTTAAATGTATTATTTTTTATTTAGATATGTAGTTTTTCTAATATTTTATTTTGAATTGTGTGAAAATAATAATTGTGACATAAGAAATTAACTTGAAATAATTTTACTGATGATGTGTATAATACTATAAAATCCCCAATTTGCGCTAATATGACGCGAGCTGAAACGTCGTACGCGCTGAAATGTCGCTGAATTGACTGCGCTCAAATTGCTGCGCTGAAATGTCGTAGAACCGAAAAAAACAGTACAGTAAATAAGTAGTGGTTTTATTTTTGTATTATTTTATGATGTTTATTTGAAAATTAAAAATATTTTAAGTTTAATATTTAGGCGTAATAGTTTACCTGACGAAAAGGTTAGCAGTCTTTGACAAAAATACTACATAAAACTACAGGATAGTCATATATTATAATAACAATATTCTATTATAACACTGAAAAAACACCTACTTTACTCTTTCATGCTTAATCTTGTGTCTACTGAGTATCCTACTTATTTATTTTCAAGCCCCCCTCATTGAAAAATCTTGCGTACGCCACTGTAGGTAGTGAAACTATTCGACAATCGAATTATTTGGTACCTATAGTATGATTGGTATAGTTTGTATAAAATTATTCGATAGTTTATCAAATTATACTGCAATATAGTTTCTAACGAAAAATCGCCATTCGGTCATGTAAAACTATTATTTTCGGAATATATGAACATATTTTTGTTACACTAATTACAAACTCGATTATATAAAATAATAACTATATCGTATGTATGATAATATATTATACGTGACTATACAGTGTACATATATATTTACTATAGTGACTATATAGTGAGCTTGATGAATACCTCTAGTGACATATATAGTATGATACAATGTATTATAAGGACACACGTAAAGTTTAAATCGAAATAATCTATCGGTATTTTTTGTGCAGAAAGTATTACTATCTATAGGTATATTATATTATAATGTCTGCAAGGATTCGTGGACAACAATGAGTTAAACTCGATGCATTTTTTTCCATATATCATAACGCGTACCCAGTTATTTAATGTGAGCTATAACAAAAAAAAAAAAAAAAAAAAAAGCGCGGTTCAGAATTTACACGGAAATTATTGCATTTACCATGTATACGGTTACTATATACTGGCTCGTATTGGAAATTCGGAGACAAAAACGTGCGCGTGCAGTCAGAGTACGATTTACACGGGCGATGGAGATTTGGAACGCTCGCGAACACCCTGCAGTTCGTCGTCCATATATATATACCTATATAATATTATGATAATAATGTGTATTGCGCGTATACAGACTACGACGAGACACACGTTACCGGAAGTGCCTACTTTACACAGCCGGTCGGTGGAAGTCGAACCATCGATGATGGGAATAATAATAATAATAATAATAATAATAAAAAAAGGTCTCGTTTTGTTTTTGATAACCGTTGATCCGTAAACGGACCCGGGGCAGGGGGGGGGGAGAGAATCCATAACGTTCACGGTCCGGCGAGATCCATAGAAGCAAGACGCACCAAGAAATCACGGATCAAAATTAGAAGACCGGGGAAAAAAAAAAAAAACATCGTATACGATGATGATAATAATAATAATAATAATAATAATAATAATACACCCAGCTGTGTATGTGGGGAAAATATCGTACGGGGGGAGACATGACGATGCAGCAGACAGACGTGCCCGCCCGGATCTTATTAGACTACCAAACTATCCGAACCGGCAATCACACACAAACTAATATATTACTACGGTTATACCTGTGTACGAGATCACAAATTATCGCTACACATAATCACGTCTGTTATTTGAATATGATAATATACACACGACGGCGATTGCTATTCGGACGCGAGCAGCCAAATACGGAAAGACGGTTATGTACCAGGTTACCTGTATACAACATGGAGGGCACTGCAACGACTCCTCTCCGCTGCACGCCGTTGATTGCTTCACGACTTCACGACCGTATATCACATTTACCGACGAATTATCGTACACAGGTAGTGTATTGTAACGTATAGTAGATATATATATATATACAGGATAGGCAGAGGTACACGGTTCGAGAAGAAACAATTTTATATGATTTCGTAAAACAGAAAAAACAACTATATATAGGTACATTGTAATATATAGGTAGATATAGGTACTGCATACAAAGACACGCGCGCGCTGCACGCGGTTCATCGAGCTCGTCGCAATATGCTTTAAATTACATATATTATTTATTCGTTGCGATAAACGCCAAGAGACTGCAGTTACGATACATTATACATACGCGCTAGTGCCTAAGTACATAAACACGGAAAATGAAAATGCACAAGACGAGTGTTTAAAATACAATATTTATATTTCGAGTACTACGACTACGATAGAGCATTTTAAATGTTGGGCTGAATGTTTACCTATTTTTAAAAAATCATGATGTTGAGTTTTCCCGATAGCTCAATAATCAATGCTATTATATCGACGTGTCCACATCGACCAAACGTTGCACCTATTACAACTTGTGCAAGAAGGAAATTTCATAAAAAAACCCCATTACTATACATAGAAATAAGTTTAATTCTTTATAAACACCTCTCATGTCTTGAAGTAAAGATATTTTACAAATATATTTTATATAATTGTATATCTAGCATGTATAGGAGAAAACTTTGGGTACATCATCTATAGGTACTCCAAAATGTTTCTCACTGTAGTAAAAAAAAAAAAAAAAAAAAAAAAATACAAAACCTTAATCTAACAGACGAAACCAAGGATATTCGATAGGTATTAGAGTTTATTCATACTAGTATAATTACATAGAATATCCGCTATTTTACATATTATTGTCATTACAATATGTATAGAAAATTGGACGTGTGCAGGTAATGGATCATTTTCCAATACAGAAATTAAAACGGAATGTTATATAATAAACGAGAATATAAATGAATAAATCCAGGAGAATTCAAAAAAATCAAACCTTATCTAGTTCAGGCTTTTTTATTTATTAGCTATACTGTGTAGTAATAATTATAGTGAGACCAGTATTTATAGGGGTTTCCAAACTACGGCCAGTAACTTCAAATTAAATAAATGACCCGCCAAAATATAAATTTAAAAAATATTTAAAAATTCAACAGTTAAACTCAATTGATTCTGAAATTGAGAAAATGTCATTTTAACTTAAAATGGAAATAGTTGACTTGCAGTCCAATGATACTGAAAAATAAATTTAACATAAATCGCGGTATTGCCGTATTTTAAACAATATTATTGATATATTAACAAATATTTTTATTGTTATTTTGAAATTTTTGAAAATATCATATGTTCCTATATTAATGAATAACGTAATATATAGTTGTAAAAACACCCACGTCTGCATGTGGACATATAGGTACCATTTTGCGTAATTCATATCTATACGCGTTATACTATCGCAGCGATATCGTAGGTATATATATTATGTGCATATTGTGCGAAAACGAGGAAATACCAATGAGTTGTGACGCGAAAATGTTAATTGGATGTAAAATGTGTTATCATGCACAATAAGTAAATATATACTTTCCCTCTCGAAGACTCGAATCTAGCGTGAATATTGGTGATAATGAAAAGGGAAAAAAATCTATAAATATCCACTTTTTTTTGTCCTTATAGATTGCAGCGTGACCTTGTGGTTTTTACCGTTATAACTCTATGGTTTAATGAAAAAAAAAAAAAAACAGAACAAAACGCGAGTCCTGTATACTTGAGCGACTGGTACGCATACACGTTTTTATTTTACCGCGCCACCAATGATAATATGAATTAGTTATTATATGGATTAGACAAACTGACCGCAAATGATTGTGCGCGATTGACTATTATATTAACACAACGAATTCGAACGTTGTAACTACTGAGCATGCAAAAATATAATGTAATTTTTTTATTTTTTTATTTTTTTTTTTTACTTTATTACAGAAAATTATATGAAACAGTAGGTATGTGTTAATAATAGTTTCGACGACGTATATGCGTGAATATATTGAATATATTGTACAAATAATATTGCTCTGTAATATTGTATTTATACACCTACTATAATATATATTTTAGGTACCTACTGCAGTAAAATATAATATAATCACTTAGAATATAATTTTCGAATATTAAAACAGTTTAATTATACACTACTAACGTAATTGCAATTTTAGAGTAGGTTTCCCGACATTTAACCTATACAACAAAATTACAATCGACAAAACTATATATCTAACGGTTCTTCTAAAATCAACAGATATATAATGAGAATAATATTTTTTTTCGTTTATCTGCGATTGAACATTTAAAATTTTAACATCATCGTAAAATAAAATATATATATATATATATACATATATTATATACATTATAATATAATACACATTTTAGTACACTTTGCCGGCGCCGTTTTTGACAAGTTGCACAATTGAAGTTTACAAAATATAATTAACCAGGTAGAACGGAGACACGTAGATTAACCGCTTTTCACGGTTTATTTCATTCTATGCATGTTGAACAATATGGAAATTCGTCTGCATGATAGGAGAGGAAAAAAAATAACAATCTTACTAATGCAGCTTTCATTTCTTTCCTAACTGCAGTGCAGACTAATACCGTGTATACATATCGTATATATTAACATTTCGATCACAGTTTTGAATATTATCTATACACTATACACTCGTAAATGTAATTTTATGAACCGTCAGATATAATTACATTACAATACATTATTATTATTATTATTATTATGAAAATCTTACGGTTTTAAATAAATAAATTTTCAAATCCATAACGATTGTCAATTATTAATATCATTATACGTCCGATATTTTATTTTTTAATAGTTTCCTGGACGTGTACATCGGATGTGAAAAAAAAATAACTAAACCCGTTGTGTGGAGAACACTACGTATCGGTAGCGTGGTCACGATTCTATCACCGCGTCCAACACATATGATTTACGTCTGTAACGTATGATTATGGAGGATGGGCCGGAAGATTACAAATGTTATTGAATTTCACCAAAACCCCATCACAACCCTGTACACACATTACGTATAGGATTTTCTAAGTATTTGTTTTTAGTTTTTACACGGTGCCGAGGGAAAAAAATAATAATCGAATAACCTGCAAGCGGAGACTTTAACGAATAACGACTATATATATATATATATAAATACAACGGGAACAATATGATTCCCAAGGATCCAGTAGATATTCGTCAAGGTGCCAATTTATTATTATATCAGATTTGTCTATATATATATATATATATATCATATTATATTGTTAATGGAGTTTAAATATTGTCGTATTATTTTATATTTTATTTTGATCGAAAATTATATACCTACAAATACAAATAAGCAGGGAAAAAAGGCAAACCTCGTAATTATATATCACATATAATGGCATAACGGATAGATTTACAATAAAATATTATATACAAGTTCAGTATATAACACCTGTTGAATATTTCGTATATTATATACTCATTCATTGCTGTTGTTTTTAACTGCATCGTATACAGTCATCCAAGATAATTTTTAACCCCTTGTTATCCCATGTTTACAGCATCTATGATCTTTATAATAAGCATTTGATATCATTTTACAGAGCACACAACAGTGGGCACATTAACTTGGTCACAGACGGTGTAATATTTCATGTTGGCTTTTTTTTTTTATCAATAATAAACCCACACGCACTTCAAACATGAGGCCCATCGGGTCAAACCACATTTTCCGGTGTTCAGTAGGGTGTCTAGAGAGCCTTAAATTTCAGTGTCAAATTTAAAACCTCCCGTAAAAAAAGTATATAGCACATAAGCGTGAGAATATTTTGATAACTATATTATGACAAGCACCGTCTAGGTTTTTGAGTGTATATAGGTAGCAATAGTTTAGTCACTGAACATAAAAATAAAACATATAAACACACGATTATATATATTATAATCAATTAGGTTATAAGTACTAAAGATACACAAAAGCCACTAAACTTGAACATTTTTTTGTCAAAATTATCCATGTGTCAGGCTCTAATTTTAGGAATAAACAATAATAATAATTTGTAAATATAACGATATGTTTAAACGTGTTTACGTGGTATGATAAATTAATGAACAATCTAAAGTTTGAGTAACTATGGATAAAATAATATGTGATTGGTCGATTTAAAAAAATATCAAAATCCCTGCAATATGCACATTGCATATATTATGTAAACGTACCATGCGGGCTGAAAACACTTTCATTCATCCAAACGTTTGATTCATTCATTAATATACTGCGTATACTATGCATGTTCTACACATTTTAGGTAAACAAGAACCATCATGGTTAATCATGTTTGAAAAAAGCTACCGGCAGCTCCTTAAATTCTGCGGTGTACCTCAGAGCTGCGGTCAGCCCTGCAATGCGGTCGTCATCGGGTTCACTGTATAATATATATATTACCATACACCCGGTGCACAATTAATGCAGTTTTTTTACCAAAATTATAATCAGTATTAATATCTACATAATATAGTATAATGCTAACCTTGGTTATTTGTTGACCTGTACGACTGCTCCAAATCGGACGACTCTTCGGTCTTCACTCTACGATATGTATCTAATTCTCGCAGATGATTGGAAAACGATGCATTTTCCAAAAAAGGCCTCTGACCGAGGCCTATGGCGCGGAACTGATGAGGTTGACCTTGGTGCACAGGAAAAACAAAAAACAAAAGTTTCCGATATAAATATGAACGTTTAAAAATCGGTACTTAATCAATTCACAAAAATATTAATATAAAATAATCATTTATAGTTATTATACTAATCTCACTTTTTTGGTTTTGTTATAAATAGAAATAAAAATATATTATGGTACTTTTTAATTTAAATACGAGTACATATTAAATAAAAAAACATTTTATAGTACTATAGTAGATATACTCTTAACATAATAAATTATATATGAACCTAGGTAGTCCAGTTAAATGTAATTATTTTTTCAACCTTTGTACCAACTAATATCCATTGAGATGAAATTTGGCACACAACATTGTATTGCAGTATAGGTAGATACTAAAACTTCCCGATCTTCTGAGTTAAGCTTTCGACATAAGTTAAAAAAAGTTTGTAATTATTTAAATTTTATTACATTTTGTTGCAAAACTATCAACATTAAAAAAAACCTCAACTAAAATTAAAAATGATTAAATTATAAATTAAAATTATTCTATATATAAGGCATAAGTAATAAGTATAATACTTTACATTTTAAATTCTGTGTGGAGCGGGGAGAGTTATAGTGGTTTTACAATAATGTTTTCATATTTAAAAATAACTACGTGTTATTCGAATATTTTGAAAGTATATTTTAATAATTTAATATTTGTATTAATTTTGTACTTATATGAGTTATTTCATTTATAATATTAATAATATTATAATGCTTAACGTTA
Organism: Pemphigus obesinymphae; assembly: GCA_025469235.1. Taxonomy (NCBI): domain Eukaryota; kingdom Metazoa; phylum Arthropoda; class Insecta; order Hemiptera; family Aphididae; genus Pemphigus; species Pemphigus obesinymphae. The sequence continues at coordinate 58,663 of JAIPRL010001983.1, forward strand.
AAAATACCACGTTACTTTATCAAAATTATTTTTTAATAATAATTTTGTTCAATTTTGTTTATTTAAATAATTAATTTAAATGAATTGTAAAGAAATTACTGCTGCGTTACTTTAAAATGCATTTCGTTTAATTAATATGTGATTTGTGTTACGTTAAGTTAAAACGTAACACTGAATACATACTGTAATAGCAAGGAATTATTTTATTCTTGATCGGGAAGAGAGAAAGGGTTTAAATTTGATTACACCTATCTTCGACCAGGGCCGGGCCGAAGGCCTGACAAGGTTGCATGTGCCAGGAGCGCAGTAATACTAAAGGCACAATTTCAATGATATTTAGGGACAATTTATGCGATTTTACTAATTTGCCGTTTTTTATACAAGATTTTCGATTTTTGGGATTTTTAAAGTGGTTTTTCAATTTTTCGACAAGGGTGCTGAATGAACCAAATTTTTTGGGGAGAGGGGGCGCAAATTTTTCATCTTGCCAAGAGCGTTACTGTTGCTCTGCCAGGCCCAGCCTTCAATTACCGAATTTGAAAAAAAAAAAATGTAATTTCTTCGTTTTTGGGGAGTGTAAAAAAAGTATTTTATAGATGGAATTGTAACCGACTCCAACAAATAATCCCTCTATTAAATACCTAAATATACGCCACTACAAAATATACAAACAATGAAATGCGTAAAATATATTGCAAGGGTATGACAATCGATATTATAAAACATGTATTATATAAACACTGTTCGATGCTTAGATTTATGACCCAAAGCACTACATCATATAAACTAGCATAGTAATATAATTATTATTATTATTTAGTTGTCGAGTGAAGCTTAACGAGATATGTATTACTGGACATAACTGATTTTAGAACTTCAACTAGCCAAATCATGGAATTAGTAAGAAGGTAAAATAAGCTGTGTCAGATAATATTAATATATAATATATATCATTTACGGATATTATAATATGACTATAAAACAGCAAACACTATGTTACTGGTCGACTAAAATGATATATTTTACATTATACTAATTTAAAAATTTAAAAATATGAGAAAAAAGGACAAAAATAGTAATTAGTAGAATTAAATTTATCAAATTTTCCAGCGAGGCTGCGAAAGTATTTCATTAAAAGTTAATATAGTAATCGAAAAATAACTAAAAAGTTATTAGCTGAAGTCAAAGTTAGAATATAAATAAATATTAAATTAATTTAGTTGGAAAAAATTATATTTTTTATTAGAACAATTACGAGTATATATAATGCATTAAGAATGCTGTATGAAAACGAAGGAATGATGAAAAACTAACATCTATAATCGTTATTCATTTTTTTTAAGGTACATTGGTAATTTTACCAAATGAAAATATTGTGGGATGAACCTTGAACGTTTAACATTTTGATCCTTCCAAGTTACAATGTTTTGTACGACGGAATCCATTATTCAAGATAATATTATGTTAGTGATTTATTTAAAATTCAATTGTTTAAATTTCAATTAATTGTTCAAGTAATCAACATATTGACAATAAGGTTTGGATTTTAATTTTTCGATTATTCAAGAATAAAATATGGTTATATATTTCACTTTTCAAGTAATAATGATCAAAATGATCAAGGTAATAAAATTCAATACTTGAAAGTTTGAGAAACTCCTGATTTGATCTCTGAAATTATTCAAAAAATTCCAATAAATATGAACCTGTTTTATTTTTAAATATTAAATATATACTAAAATAAAATATTATACTTATTTTCCAACAAATACAATAAATAAAATAAATTTGTATTATAGTTGTGAAATCGTAGAACGAAATTATCTGAACTTGAAACCAAAGATCGAATCGGAAAATTTATACTGTTTTACGTTATTACAATTTTAAAGTTAATTTAATGGTTTATTGTTATTACAAATTTAACGTTATTAACTTTTTAGTGTTTAGCGTTGTGATAATATTAAATGTTATAAAGTTTTTAGTATTTGGTATTGTGTTTTGTTAAATTTTTTGTTTATAATTGTTTCTATTACGTTTTTCGTTATCAATTTCAATCACTTTTATTATTTCAATTTTTTTTTTTTTTTTAAATAGATACTATTATAGTCATATATAAGATTCTGAGCATAGCCATGAATGTATTGTTTTTTCAATGACGTATTTTTATTTTTTTATTTATCTTTACACTTTTTCAAACAGAAAAATTAAAGTAAGAGTTTTTATAGTATAGAAAGTTTTGGTAAGTTTTTTTTAGGTAATTTTTTGATAGAAAATTTGTTTTGTTGGTACTTTATAAAGGATAATTTTTGATTTTCTAAATAATTTCCAAAAGCGTAAAGAAAAACTACCTTTTATAAGGGAAATATCACAATAAGTTATTATAAATTATAAAATAACAAACTAGTCATGTTTATCGACTATATAATATAACTACCTACCTCAAAAAATAACAAAAATTAATATAAATTGGAAATTTACATCAAATATTTACTATAGAACTATGTCTATTGACGTTATATTTTTTATTAGACATATAATTGCTAATAGTAATAGGTAGATAGGTGCTCATGTTATATTATATACTGAAGCTTCTATCAGAATCGTTCTGTCGAAATAAATGATTTATCATTGTTTTCCAATTCCAATAAAAAATTGTAATCTGTCTACAGATAAACCAAAATTTATCAATATTCATTATGGCATGAAATAAAAAGTATTATACTTGCTCATACTATTCGAACCATTTTCACTTATAATTTTATTATTTCTAGCTATATAGTCTAAGGTACTTTTTTTAAAAGTCAATAGTCTTGTTACAAAAGGATTGAGATTCTTTCAACATTGTGACAAAAACTAAACTTGATTGTAAAACCTGTATGTGTATCAAATTTCAGACAAATGGGTATTAATTGATTTAAAAAACCTATTTTACTATTTTACCATTTTTACCCATCAGATTGAAGTATTTCAATTACACATATCTCATATTGAAAACAATAAATATGTATAAAGAGGTCAACAACTGTGATTATACATTTTATAGAGTTTTTGATATACATACATATATTATGTTATATAATATATACTACAGATGATAACTATAAATACAGAAAAAAGTTTAGAAATAGTCTTTTAATTATTTACCACTAGTGGTTCCCACGGATGTTAGCGGTTGAGATAAAATGTATAATGTATAATAATAAAAAAAATAATATACAGTACATATTGCCGAAATGCAAAAAAAAAAAACTTTATCAGACGCCAAGTGATAAAAAATATATTATTAGTTCTCATAGACTAAAACAACAGATATACACGCATGTACATACATATTAAATCCAATCAATTAATAATTTATAAATATATATATATATAATTGACATAATTTTGTTATAGACCTACCGATAGCGTTCAAATGGTAATATATTATAACTCAAATTGGTCTGCGTGTTTAAAAAATAATACATAATAATGATAATTGAGCATAACATATTTTACAGTTGTAAAAACTACCCTGAGGTCGGCCACATGGTTTTCCGGAGTCTATTCATATCAAAGTCACGCTTTTTGGTGTTATTGTTATACCGATATCAATAAAATAGATAATATGTACATATAAAAATGGAATTTAGCGGAATTAAACTGAGAACGTAATTGAGGGAAGTCAAGTCAGTATAGTATGAAAACTCTTTAAATAGATAATGGTTTTTTTTTTTTATATATATATATATATATATAATTTTTTTATAAACCAACGCATATGTTTTTTTTTTTCCCAAAATAATATACTTATTAGTTGTTCCTATCTGTTTTCACAATAAAAATATCGTTAGAACACGAACATATAAATATAATATTATGTATGTATACTATGTACCCTACTTGCTATATTACCTATCTAACCTACTTCCAGCTCTAATAATAAATTTAGTTCTTAGATTCTGAGGAATATATTGGTTTTAACATGGTGTGTTTTTTTATGCCTCTATACATTTATTTTAGTCTTGGAGTAAAGTCCTCTTTCGGTAACACGTTGGTTCTAGTTATTACTTTAAAGAAGTTATTTTTCAATTTTCCCATTAGTGTTCTTAAGCGTAAAGAAAAACTACCCTTTATAACGGAAATATTTTATAAATACCGAGGAAATAAGAAAATAACAAATAAAGATATCAATTGTCATGGTTAACAATTTTTTTTTTTAAATAATATTATACTGAACTTCGTTCAGAATCGCCTTTCGAATGCAATGATTTATCTTTGTTTTCAAATTTAAAACAACAATTATACAATATATAATGTCATTATCGTCATTATCCTGACTTTTTGAAAAGAAATATCTATCTAAATATTAATATGGAAATACTTACGAGATTTGGATCGTGGTTCTCGAGGTCCGTCCACGGTAACTTTGATTGCTTTATTGTACGTTGCCACTTGTGGTGGACACGTTGCAACCGTAATGGTAATTGTGAAACTTTTCCCTAAAACCAAAAAAAATAAAAATTCAAACTTTCTTAAATAAGTATTTACAATAAAAATAAAATATATATATATATATAAATAACTAATACAATATATTGAATTAATTTTACAGTAATTTATAAAAAAAAAAAAAATGTTATAAAATTAATATGTATTTATAATAATAATAAGTATTTATATAATAATAATTATTTTATGTAGTAGTATTTGCCGTAATTTTATTATTATTAGATAGTTAGATAGACCTATAACTATGTTATATATTTACTCACTATTACTTATACAAGGTTAAACAAAAATTGGACTTTTTATTTTACAAACTTCTTCAGCGATCATAATACACGGTAGGTACCTATAGTGGGTAGATACGAGCTTAAATCATTTCTGGGAACGCTAAATTTTTAAAAGCCAGAATATCCTTCTTCTTTAATTGTTTCCAACTCAACTCTCAAGCAATAAATAAATACTATATAAGTAAAAGTGCTCCAAATGTTTAATATATATAGCCTAATGACCTAATCAATGAATATTAATTTAAAAAAAATACATTTAGCAATTGTTTTTTTGAAGTAAAAATATTTTTCAAAGTACTGAAATACTGAAACAAAACCTTTTTGGTTTTTGACAAAATCAATTTTGGTTATTTTCTATATATCTTGAAAAAATAATTCTAAAGCTTTTGAAACTATAGGTACTCTTACTGCAGTAATCCAGTAATCATGATTATTTATTTTAGCAACTACTATAATGATATGCATATTAAGTAACATAAATAAATTTCCAACAAATGTAAAAAATTTTTTTGGGAAATAATATACCTAATATAGGACTTTAAAAATTTTATAAAATTTACCATTTTTACTAGGAAAATCTATAGAAACATAAACATATGAAATAGAATATTAAAATTATTTCCCAAAAATTGGGAAAATCGGCTTAGAAAAATTATTTGCTTGAAAATTTTATAGATGATTTGAAAATTTTGAAAATTGAAATTTTTTTTTATTTAATTTAATTTATATTTTACTATTATTGATATTAAAATTCAAGGTTACCTATAATCAAAAACCAATGCTTTAATATTTTTCTAAAATATCATCTAAATTACTATTTAAAATATCTCGAAAATCTTGACAAACATTATTTTTTCATAAACACTTACCACAATAATTTAAAATTATTTGAACATTTTATATTATACACATTGTTCATTATACCAACAGATGTGTGATGTACCCACTACCTCAACATATTATAATTTTATATGGATAGTAAATATAGTAGATATAGGTGTATTTATATATTACTATAATTACATTCTATTAAATCGGTAAATTTAATTTGGGACATGACCTCGATATTTATGACTCATTTGCCATGTAGGTACAACTTACATACACTGTACCTATATGACACATAAAAATCATCATAATAGAGTAATACAATTTAAAATAACTAGTAAGAACGACGCCATATATCTATACTAGTTTTCAATTCCGGTCTCTGTATAAGTTATTATAAATATAAATATAATATACGGAAAAGATTTTGAAATATCTACTACAAGTTTACAACCTATGTTATTTACGAGACATTATAATATTATGCTATAACGTGGATATTATGTTGTACTACACGTCTACACAACTGCTATGCACGCTGGTCACTGACCGCGGATTTGGAAGAAAAACATATTATATGTACGTAATTGAAAAATAGTATTTACAACTATAATAATATAATATACTACACAGATTACCGAACATTAGTATATTTTCGAAATTTCAGGTTTAATGCAAAAATGGAACAAAAAATAACGTAATTTTATTATCGAAAATATATTTGTAATTTTGTACAGATGTTTTCGATGTTATGTAATACTATTTGTCTTATTAACAAACATTTAACAAAAACATTAAAACGTTAATTTTTTTACGTATATTTGTGAACTTGACTAAATCGAATAAATTACTAATATTATATAAAAAATAATATTTCCTATAATAGGTAGTTTACTGACATACGTACATGTCAAGCAATGGCGGCTCGTGTGTAGTGGCGTCCCCCTCTAAAATTTTACCTAACAAATTACTTATTAACAAGTTAGATATTGATTTAAATATTAACAATTATTTATATTTACGTTTTAATGCATTTTAAAAATAATATTATTATCGAAAGTAAAAATTGTTTTCCGTTGTTATGAAAACACTATACAAGGTAATCGGAGGTGGTTAATAGCACGGCCGAAATAGGTACCTATTATATACATCTACGCGATTATCGAGTATCGAACAGCACTCGGCGCTGGTGCGACATTGACAATCGCCCGTCATAACTTATAATCAAAACACAAAAACATAGGAGTGGAAATTCGGTAATAATAACCTATTTGGAGCGATACGAAATAATCGCGTTTACCGTGTGTTCGTGACGCGTGCACATTTCTATATTTCTTTATTATTTATTTTATTTATTCTTTTATTATAGTATTATAATACAGATTAAAATAAACAAAAATAATATTATATAATTATAATATTAATAATCATATTCACAGAATATTGAAATAAAACAACTCGGAAGACATGTTTAGTGAAATAAAAGATAGACGCTTACATTTTGAGTATAAAACGTATAAGAATTGGTTTTATTATTTTGTAATTTTCATTTTTTATAAAACGTATTTATATTTTTGTTTTTCTATATGGTACCTATTAATTTTGGTTTAATAAATACATTTTAAATTGGTACATAATTATTATTGTATTCTCTATGCTTTTCAGAAATTAATAATTTTTAATCGTCCTTCTACTTTCAAAGACCACGATCCGCCACTAATGTCAATCAATATGGTCGGAGGCCCAACTATATGCATAATATTACAATATAATTACCTACCTATATGATGGAAAATTAGTTATCCATCGAGATAATAGAGAATGTAACAGAACTATTAGACAAATTTCTATGTAATAGAAATTCAATGTTTTAAATTTAATTATAATTTTTAGAAACTTGAAATTAAAAATATCATTCTCATTTTTTTAAATAAATTTCATGATAGCCATTTTAAATTCTACATTTTAGAAAAATGTTGGTGTGATAAACTTTAATCATGTTTGGGTATTTTTTTAACGCCTTTTTAATTATACTTAGTAGGTATATAAAAATCTACAAAATTGAATGTATATACGATATACTGATATATTATTAATAAACCAAAAATTAAAATAAACGTTATGAAATCATAGACATTTCTGTAACTAATGTAGGGCAATGTATATCCGGATCCGTAATTGATATACTTATATAGAAAGGACCAGAGTGTAATAATTTGATGATGTGCTAATAGATGACGTGTCCGTAGTAAAATTAACAAATTGTAAGATCAACGGAGATGACTGATGAATCATTAATCAAATTATCTAAACGTGATTATTATAAGGGTTTTTGTTATGTGTCATTTAATTAGTAAAGTATTGAATAATATTATACGTGTGTATCTACACAAAATGAAAGGACGAAGAACGATTCCGCAAATTTTATGGAATCGTGTAGATTTAAATAGTCATTTATAAACATACACGATTCCACATGATTTTAAATGCAACGTTTCAATAACATTCGTTTGTTCTTATTATTATTATTATTATTATTATTATTATTGTTGTTGTTATTATGTATGACTATATTATATAAGAATTTATAATTTAATGTTATTTATTATTTATATGTAAGTATTTAACTACACGTATATATTTTAATACAAGGTTTATTGGTTTATTAGTTCGATCTGAAATATCCTTCCAAACTCAAAAATTAAATAATTGTGTGATAATATACCTAGATGAGTATACGTGCTCAAACTCGTGCGATTTGTACAAAATGCAGTCGTCTGTATACGACAATGAACGTATAACGGATAGTAAGGCAACTTTGTATTTAAAACCATGCGGAATTGTGTATATTTATATGAAATTTGCGGAATCGTGTACTTATGCTTATAAATGACTATTCCGCAAAATTTTAGTTGTGATGGCGGCAAAAACTCTCGTAGAGTAGATTAAGCCAGAAGAAGAAAAAGAAGAAGAATCGCCCTCCCACTTTCAAAGCCCACCAGCCACCACTGGTTTATACCATGGTAATTGGATGAATTATATATTTTTACAATCCTTATTACAGTAATAAAAAAATTATAAATCAATTAATTAATTATTATTAATCTATAGAATAGATAGATATAGAAATAATTTATTCCCAGAGCGATATAATTAAAAAATCTGACTGTTTATATATGTTTATAGATATGAATACTATTTTCAATGTCATAATATGTGGCATATTAATAAGTGGAAATAGAAACTATATTATATGTAATAATAAAAGTATTTATATTTCTCAGATAAAGCCAACTGCCAATAATAATTTTGTTATAGAAATAAATATATAAATAAATAGTAGGCACCTAGGTAATATTATTTGTCATAACGTATATTAAAGAGTAGAAAATGGTAATATAAACCAAAAATGAAATTTTCTAGTCCCAGGCAAAGTCGGATATTTCAGCTATAATAGATAATAAATAATAATATTAATGAATAAATAAAATACATAAATACACATTTATGATAGATTTGTTATCAGTTATCACAGTAGAAATGTTGTAAAACGATTTGACTTTCGTGTACTTCCCCAAAAAGAGTTTATCTTAAAAATTTCCCTATGTATATTATTTGCTTAAATACATTTTTCAAATGACAAAACTCACCCAATCACATTACCTACAATTTTTATATGAGTAAAAATGCTATTCGCCCAAACACATTACGCCCGTTGAAAAGGTTCAAATATTTTTTGAACCATAATATTATAATGTTTATTTTAGATTTTGCGCGGAGAGAAAGCTGGTGGTTTTAAAATAATGTCCATTTATTTTATATTTTTTCTTGAAACAACTTATCGATCAGAAGACTTGATACAAATTGTATCATACAATCGTCGTAATGTATTATGTGTGTACTCGTTTTCCAGTAGACAATTTAAGCAGGGTGGTACTTTGAAGCGGTTATTTTTAGATTTTTGAGTTTTTTGATAAATACGTTAGGAAAACAATCTAAAAATAGCAACAACACGTTTATTTGACATTTCAAAAGAAAAAATGTGTCTAGAAATTTGAAATGTTCATAAAGTAGGTATATATTTTACTATTTTATATAGGTACTTATAGGTCATAAAATTTTCCCTATTAGGTACTGACAAAAAAAAAAGTTGACAATAATAATTATTTTTTTAAGGCGTAATCATATTATATATTATTTATAGTAATATAAAGTAACCATGACAACTATATTTATCATTTTCCATTAATAATGATTTTCCGTTATAAACGGACAATTTCCTTTACGCTTAAGAGGATGTTACACTCGCATTTCTTGTCTCTGTCTATCTAACAGATAATATAGCAAAATCACACTACGCAGAATTGAAATTTTGGCGTTTAGGTTAAATTTAGAGTATAAACACCTATTACAA
>JAIPRL010001984.1:0-66009 GCA_025469235.1 Pemphigus obesinymphae
TATTCATCAATAAATCATTCAAAAAGGAAAATAATACGGTTACAAATTTTTAGACACCTAAAACTCAATATAACAATATTATATAACGTAATTTTAAAATAACGAAACAAGTTAATATACATTTTAATGGTACCTATAGACATTATGAAGCATGAAATTATGAACAATGAAGAAAATTCAAATATGATTTAGAAAAACTAACTTATTATCATACAATTATTAATTGTCTATAAATTGCAATGTTATATTACCTACCTATATTATATGTATTATATGCATATTAAATGTGAATCAAATAAATCGTAAAACGAAAACGTATACTAATTCGTAGTCGAATAGCTGATCATTTCAGATCAGGAAATAGGTACGGACGCAAATAGGTCATACATTTTAATTGATATATTTTTTTGGGACGCAAGTAGTATGAACCGTAGATAACAGATTTGGGTATTTGATTTTTTGCGGACACTAGTGTTATTAATGATAAGAATTTAGGACGCAAGTAGTGTGCACCGAATTTTACCGTCTGTTGACGATAACAAAGAACTATCATTATCAACGTCGTTTAAAATTATTTGCGTCTGATTTACGCAGTTAATGTATACATTGTGAGTTGTTCTACACGTCTACCGTGTGCGGTTATTTTTTAGTTTTAAATCAATGAATTATTGTTGTCGAAAAAAATGAGAAAATTAGGGATTATTTTTGTCACCAGCCAATAACTTAAAGCAATTATATATACACTAAAAATTACCTTTTTCGTTTGAGAATGGATATCTTGGTAAGATGCCATTTAAAATGTATTGTTCTAAATTTTGAACAAAATATATGACACTTAAATAATCAAAATGAATAAATAATTATTAATTAATATTATTAAATAATAATAATAAATTAATAATCGAAATATAAACGTTAAAAAGGTACATAACTAACACGAAAACAACAAATATACCGCAAACACACCACTCGAAGGTTGAGGACGTGATGAACAGCAGGAAACATATCTGAATACATACTTCTTTTTGGGCGGGCACCTTTTCCGCCAAAATCGTACCTTTCACTTTTCCACCAAATCCAAAAAAGGTCGATTCACTTTTCCCCCAAAACCGTACCTTTCCCTTTTCGGCCGATTCACTTTTCCGCTAGGTATAAAAATCGATAGTATTCAATCGATATAGTATATATCTATGTATAATAATTATCTTTCTAAATACGTAGCGTCTCGTAGGTAAAATATAATATCTACTATATACATATAGGAAAAAATAGTACGAATTATAATGCTTTAATACTTTTTAATGTATAATGATTTTGTAATTGAAGAAACATAATATTGGTCATTAGTTTAATAATATTATTAAAGTAACATTTAGGAATACAGGAATACAATTAAGTGGTTTTTTTTTAATGGATAGGATTAATTTAAGTTTTTTTCCATTCGTTAAGCCATATTTTCGTAATTATAAAAATGCATAGTACGATTTCAAGGAAATTGTTTAATAAGGAATAAAAAAGTAGTACCTACAATACTTATCACAATATACATGACATTTAAATTTGCAGTAATTTTTAACAATAATATATAATATGTAAAAATGTTTCAACAATACCTATTTTATTATTTATTTTATGAAAATCGTGTGTTTTTTTTTAACAAATATAATATATTATACTTACTAAACAAGACGTGTTATATTATTAATGTATCTAAATTGTAATTTTACTCAACTTTTTTTTTCAAATTTTATTTTGTTATTTTATACTCGTATCCTAAACATATTTAAAATTAAATTAAAAATATTTAAAAAAAAATAGCGATTCCGAGTGGAGCTTCGATGTATTATATATATAACTATTAATAAAATGGTTATAAAAATAAATTGTGACTACCGATTTTCAATAATAAATATAGTATAGAGATGTTTGTAAAATATAGTGATATCTATTATTGTTACTATATCGATTGAACACTATCGATTTTTATACCTGGCGGAAAAGTGAATCGGCCGAAAAGGGAAAGGTACGATTTTGAGGGAAAAGTGAATCGGCCTTTTTTAGATTTGGCGGAAAAGGGAAGGGTATGGTTTTGGCGGAAACGGGTTGTGCCCCAATGCCCCTACACCACTCTACCTACCTAACGGGGATGGAAGATGAAACCCTACGAATGATAACGACTACACCTAACCACTACGCTACTACACCGATATGAAATCCAAGCGAGAATCGTGTCTATAAAAGTACGGTAACGGGCGTGACCAAACGGTTTGAGCACGAATTCAGTTCGTTCCAGTACCGACCGTACGGAGACGAAAAAGAACGCGAAAAGGTCCGGTCCGGGGTTAACGAAGCCCCGGAATACGATCGCGTGGTCGAGACGAACCGCGGATTTGAGAGCGATAAGAGCACGGCGAGGGGGGAAAAAGAAAAAATAGCGCGGAAAGGTGATAACGGTCCGGCCGGCGAAACGACGTAGGAGCCGAGGTACCCCCTACCGCATACACCCCGCGGAAAATCGACCCCGCAGGGCCGTTACCTTCTATTTTTTCGGCACTCTTAGCGGAATCCCGGGAAAACGGCAGGCGGAAAAATTCTGAAAACTCTCGAGTATAGTTGGGCGGGACGTCCGGCGTCGAACGGGTCGGAAAACCGGCCGGCGAATAAAAACAGAATATTTCGGGCGACGTCTTGGGAGAAAGAAAAATCCTTAGCGTTTTATATAAAGAGAGATTGTAACATTTAAGCAAGCATACAATAAAATATTTCAACAAATCATTTGTATCTATATTTTCATAACACACTTAAATTCAAATGTTTATAATTATTTATATATTATAATGAGCTATTTTTAATTTTTGAACGGAAATAAAAAAAAACATTGTGATTATTATACGGTATATGGGGCGTAAATAATACCGTCCACTACAGCAATAAATAATACCTACGTTATAAAATTATTTTACATTCTACAAATATTATTCCGAAAACATGAAAAATTTAATAAATTAAAATTAATAAATTCTTTGAAAAATAAAAAATAAATTGATTTTGATAATACTATATTTACTTATTTCCATTTTAGTTTTTCGGAATGTTAATATAAAAATTTTATTTAGGTTATTTCAAGTCATGACTTTTATAGAGTTTTCCGTGTGTTTCATTAATATTTACACTACCCCCTAAACCATTACAGACAGTATGAAACTACACCGAAAAATATTTAATCTTTGAATTGACTTAAAATGAACTACAAAGCTGAGGAAAAATATAGAAAAATAGTTTTCACGGTAAGCGGATTAAAAGCGATGATTGTCTGTCTCTCTCTATCACACACGTAACACAACAATTTAGGTACCATTTATATTTCTAACGTACTGATGACCTAGTGATGCGATAAGGATTATTTAAAATTATATATATATATATATTTTTTTTTTTTTATGTATAAAATTGATCTGAATTTGTCGTAATGTCCACTTTAGATCTACTTCCCCACATTTTTTATTTTTTCTTCCGAAGTCCGCCAAAATTTAAACTAATATATTCGGACATTTAAAAGATGGGAAAGTCGTTCTAAATTAGATTTCACGACGAATTCAGAACAGTTTTCAGAATTCTTATCGCATCACTAGGACAATCGGTATGTTGGAAATGGGGATTTAGTGTTTTTTCAAAATATACGGTAACAGTATTTATTGACATGTGCCTGTGCGTGCGAGTGAACATACCACCATTATTATGCCGAACGTATTTACACATACTAAAGTACTACTCACACAAACACACTGCTTAACGTGAACAATTTAAATAATTGCCTATACACAACTCCTTAATAAATTACCACTTCCAATCTCCTTAATACGACGTTTACAATAGTATCGTTCATATCGAGCAAAATTTTAATTTTCGAAAATTTGTATTTAAAATTTGTTTTGTCTATTAGAAATGGATATTTGATTATTATACTATTATTTTTAACACTCCCGGCTCCCCTCCCACACACACGCAAATAACACGTCATTCAACGTCATCAATTTTCAATATTCAATTATAAAAGTACTACACGCAGTTTTATTATATTATATAATTATTACATAAATCATTTAAAATCAATTGCAACTATACTTCCCCCCCCCCCGAACTATATCTAGGTACTTGTAATCATTAATTTATATGGCAAACATTTATTCGTGTATATAGATTTTTAAAACACCAAATGAGCCACATAGTAGGTACCTACCGTTATATAGTTATGTGAAAACATCTTGAAACTGATTTGAGTTATTTGAAAATATATGAATAACAATATACTAAAAAAATTATCAAAAAAATCGAGTCTTGAGTCGATTATAACTCGTAGTTATTGTTTTATCATATTATAATAGGTACCATAAATCGTCACATTATTATGTAGTCTTTGTTTGACATGTCGATAAGTACCTTCTATGTGTGAACTTAAACGTTTTATTTTTTTTTTCGATATTGTTGCATTTTCAAATTGCTGTTATGTATGGCACCATATCTGTGTTTATACGTTGTGAAATTGCAGTTTCGGGAAAAAAATTTACAAAAGAAATGCGTTGTCAAACAGACTTTTTAAAAGTCACTTTTACACCGTCTCTGCCTATAGGTACCTATAATAGAAGAAAACCGTTTTATATGTTAATAAAATTAATAATGGTTATGAAAATCATTCGAATCCAAATAATATGATGTACCTACCTACTAATAAAATATAATTGTACTAATGGGTAATATAATTTTTTTATTATATGGCTTATGATATAGTAAATTAATATAAGTCGATAATATATTACATCACAGTATATGCACTGTATGCGGATAGTCTCAAGTCTGGTAGGCAATAAGATATTCTTGAGCATTATTGCAGAATAATCAACACAAATTATTGTTAAAACCTTTAATATGTACTATGTACCTATTATAAGCGAAGTTAATGAAAAACGTACCTATTACACAATTTTAATTTTTGAATGCGTAGGTAAATTGAAAACGCATTATATTTATAATACCTACATATTTTATTATAAAATATTTGAATAATAATATTAAAATTTAAAACATAAATTACACCCGTGACCTTTTTTCAATTTTTTTTTTTCTTATCTGTCTAATATTTCACGTCACAAATAAAGTATTAATATATATAAGTAAAAAAGATTTTTTTCAAAATAATGCAGTGAAGAATAGAAACTTTGTAGCACTATTATTTAAAAATCTATAAGCTGCTTTTTTTGAAGGGGAGGGAAAGACACCAATTAGACTCAAAATGTATAGAATTATATTTATATTGAAATGAAAATATATGTATATACTAAATACTATATACTATCCTGTTTCGCTAAATAATTATTATTCATTGTACAAAAAGTCTTTAGCATTTTTTAAATAATCATTATATTTAGGGTCGTAAGGGCCGTTGAAAATACGAAAAACTAATACATTTAATACATTTATAAAGAGTACCTAAGTAAAACGTATCATCAATATCAGAATTTTATGTAAATTATTATAATTTAAAATACCATGGTCTTGTTAGTGGTTTTTTTTCCATAAAATTGTATACATTAAATAAACAATTCTTAAATGTACATCTGTGTATATACAATATACATATGTTTTATACTTCTACTACCTACCTATATGGTTTTATTGAAAATAAATTGTCTCTTGGTCTTTATACACGTTCTCTGCAGCTGTACATTTTAACGGATCAAAGGAAGCTATTGGTTTTACTTTTTACAATAATGCGATTCTTTTTGTCTTCTTATAATTTAGATACCTACATTAAATATTTTTTATTCCTTAAATGGAATAATTGAATGATTCAAAATTGAATATGAAAAGAATTTGGTAAAATTATAAAATGTTCATCGAGGGTTTTAAATGGGCGGATCCAGGTTCCAATAAAAATATTATATGAATTTACTATTTTATTTTTTATTACTCAGAACAAAATATTTTTACAATTAAAATTAAAGAAATATTTACAACTTTAAAATATATAACCCCAATTATACTTATAACCAGAAAATTAATTTTATTTAAATTAAATAATTCTAGAGGACCTTAAAACTTAGACTAAACATTTATGTTATTATTTATTAATAAGCATTCGATTATTATTTAATGATTCTACAGTTTTTACCGTTAATATGTTATAATTTTTAAACTTTAAATATGAAATATATTCGTATTATAAACTCAATTAAACTATTTTAATTAAATCTATTTTATTTTCAGTATATTATTAAAAAAAATAAAATTAACAATTTATTTAAAAATTACAGATGAATAATGTGTTATTCCTATCTGTAATGATAACATTTTAAAGTAGATAATATTATTTTGAAAAAAGGTAATCAGTAGGGGGCGTAAACGAAATACTTCGCTCGTTAGATAAGTTAGGTACTGTTACCTCTGTTGATGAATGTATTCAATTTGAAAGCATTTATAAATCGTTACTTTCGATAAAAAAGATTTTATACGAAGTTCGGTATAATATTATTTTCCGATTTATTTACATTTTTGTTATTTTTAGTATTTTTTCTTTATACATAAAAAGACTTCCTCAGAGAATCGAAAATTTATATTTTTTAAACATCAATTACAATAAATTTCTACTGTAAATTTCAAGTTTCTCGCATTATAGATCTTCAATTTATGATATTTGTCAGTCATTTTCAGTAGTTATCCTTTAAGTTTAAGATAATTACTGATGGGAAAATCGAAAAATTACTTCTATAAACTACTAACTAGATTGATTTTGTTATCAAAAAACTCTTTATTCGAAAAAATGTATACAAACATGAAAATTTTTTTTTTAAATGAAAAGAAACATGTTATTTTAAAACCAATACATTCCTGGCTATACACTCAAAATCTAAAACAAAAATCTAAAATACGTATAATCAATATTTAAAATTTCAATATATTAATATATTTTTAAAATTGTAATTATATATCAATATTCAATATACTAGATATGTAACACTGCATATAGGTAACTATATTATATAAAATCACAATAACTTAAAATAGCGAGTTTAAACTGATTTTAGTTTTACATTTTGATATTATATTACAAATACAATTTGTTAAAATATAATGTTTCATTAATAATCTATGCTGAATTTGTTTTTCATCGACAAATATAAGTAATAATAAAATAAATTAACGATATTTCAAGTGGAAGATATACATTTTCGATGACAGCAATAAGAATTCAAGTCAATTTAGAAGACGTGATTTGAAATCAGCACCGCATTAATGTAAATAATAAACTGATTGATTGAAATATTGTTGACCAGAGTTGTTGAATTTTAAGACATTTTAATCTTTGATCGCATTAAACATATTGTATAGATTTGAACATTTTTAATTTAAAAAATTATATTTTTTTGTAATTACGAAAAGAAACTAAATTACTATTTAACATTCAAACTTAAAATTATTAATTTAATTTAAAAAGAGAGTGTTTAAAAAATAAAAGTACTAATATAGCATTACAATTAAATTAATACTAACTAGTAAATGTATTTCGATATAACTATATGTATAAGAATAAATAAATATATAAAAATACATAATATATAGTTCTGTAATTGTATGAAAATGTACATATAGGTACTACATATTATATTATTTTTTAATATAATAATAAATTTAGATTATAGAGTCTATAAAATTGTATATCTGGGGCGAATGAAGAAAAATATTATATTATATATTACTTATTATAAATGATATAATGTGATGAAATTATGTATTTGTGTTATTTATTATAAATGTAGTAAGTAGTAATATATTCAATTTTAATTGAAAATACGAGTATAAGTATGACTGTACATGTTAATACACCTAAGACGTGTAATACACGTTATACAATATATTATATTTTATTAAAACTGAAATTATCTTTAGATTTTTTTTACTATAAAATGTATTTTATTATTATAATTTTTTTATATAAAAAAAAGTAATTATGACCTTTGAATAATTTTATTAAACCTATTTTTACTATTCGATAATTTTACAATAATACCAACCTGAAAAAATTGACTAAAACTTAAAAGTATAGATATTTTTGTCTTTCATATTTCATACATGTAAATAATATTTAACACTTATATACCTGGTAAACTGCCTATTTTATTTAGTATTAGTTTTCAATCTCACATGAAATTTCGAAATATATAGGTATTAAAAAAATCCTTTATTAGATCATCGGTTTTTTTTTTTCCTGAGTTTTGAAGATTTCATCCCTTGTAACTTCTCTAATTTTACCCCTGAGTATAATAAATACAACTGTATTTTAAATTATTTAATTTTAGGTAGATACCAATACAAAGTTATTATTTTTTTTTTTTAGTATTTAGTTCTCAGTTATTTAGTTTATTCAAAATAACATATTAACATGTACCCATCTATACCTATTACCTATTATCTATTTAGATAAAATAACTGGGCAAAGAATCTATTGATTAGATATTTTATAATCGTTCTTTTTTTTTATTTGTAAACAATATTTTGGAAGTGTTCAAATTAAAAAATTTTCTAAATAGGTATAGGATATAATGTAATATAATATTGAAATTGATAGTAGGTATTTTAAAATTGTAACATTCATATTAAATTATTTTATAGAAATGGGTTACATTATAAAATTAAAATGTTTAAAATTAATCAATATATTATGTTGACTTCAGTTTTCTAGACGGTACTGAATTTATTAGTCTGCTAAAATGATTTATTTTATGTACCTATATGTTTATTAAACATTAAGGACATAACTTTTTTATTTAATATAAATCTAATATACACAATATACACATGTTTTATAAATTATAATATTATTAATTGACTATAATCATACATTATAAAACTAAAAAAAAAAGAAACATTTTCGGTGATAAATTATAATACTGTATATCTGTATAATTGTATAATTATATACTATTAATAGCTAAAACAATAAATTGTTATCTTGTATATTGTAATTCTGTTAGTTTGTTTGTACAGAATAGAAATCCGAACCGTTCAACCGATCAAAACTAAATTTTCCATACAATCCAAGTTATGCATTCTCCGCGACAGGTTTAACTAACATTTTGAAAAAACCCGTCACCGTAAAATCTAGTAATCAATAAAAAAAAATTTTTTTTCCCAAAACAAAATTATTACAATTTTATTTTAGATTTTCCGATTACTGCTGTGGATACCAATAAATTATAATAATAAGAAATTAATATTAAACAAGTATATAATAGATTACCTACTTAAGGAATATTTTTATAGTCGACTATATTAATAATAACTGTTTTAAAAACCAGTTTAGTAGGGGATGGAAGCACTTTGCTCATCGGGGTGTAGGAACTTCGGTTATCAGACAGGATAAAAACTCTTGGTGGATGCATTAAATTTAAAGTAATGATAAATTACTAAAATATATTCTGAACGGATCTCTGGTGTAAGTATGACTATTACTGCCAGTTAAATATTCAAAATATATGAAGTACCGGATCAACAGAATTTGTCACCCAAAGCAAAAATAATTGCAGCACCTTTTCAAATTTTAATGAACAAAAAAAAAAGTCATTCGTCAATTTCTACTCTAAATTTTCGTATTTTTTGAAAATTGTAAAAAAACAATAAATGTATTTACAATAGCTAGGCGTAACAGGTATCACTGAAAAAAAACCTTGGTAATATTGATAAAAATATAGATTCAATCAACAAAATTATTGTTATATACAGCCGACAAAGAAATTTGTTCAACTAACAAAATCAAATTGTTATTCTCTTAAAATGGCATACACTTTATCATTATGATTAAAATTATATTGTTATTTTAATAAAATACTTTTGTTACGGTGTGATCGTTTCAACAAAATATTTTATTAACTCACAGTATTATTTTGTCATCAGAATCATTCAAGTTGTCATCTTAATAAAATATTTATTTATGACTCATAAAATAATTTGTTATATTAAAATGTATTTTAATATTTTGATAAATTAGTTTTGATGATACTAAAATTAAAATTGTTGTTTGAATAATAAATTGTATATCAACAACAATACTGATTTGTAATATATATAAATATTGTTTGTTGTATGAACAAAACTTGATTTGTTGTTTGAACAAAATTGATAGTCAAATATATATATATATATGTGTGTGTGTGTGTGTTTAAACTAAAAAAGAATTAACAATATAATTGAATTAATTATTTATTTTTTTATTATACTTTAAACAATATACCTACATAATATGCATATAAGTACAAATCAGGACCTAGCCTAGAATGGCACTTTTGTAGAGGGCAGCATTTTTCGCTTATTTGGAGAGGTGGGTTGAACAGTTGGACTTTTTTTTTTTTGCTTATTTACGTACTTTAAGAAAGTTCAAGAGGTTCTGGGAGAAAATGTATACGATATTTTTACTTGATGCTGGCCCTGGTACAAATATATAAATACATAAATATATACAATTAAATTATATCTGAATCATATTAAATTAATATAAAGCACAAGTATAAGTAAAAGCATACATGTTATCCAGTAGTTATTAATTATTAATTAATAATAAGTTTTAAGTATATACCTATATTAAAACTAATATAATACAGTTAAATCATTTAGTATTTTAATACATTTTAAATAAAAG
The DNA here is from genome assembly GCA_025469235.1 of Pemphigus obesinymphae. NCBI lineage: Eukaryota > Metazoa > Arthropoda > Insecta > Hemiptera > Aphididae > Pemphigus > Pemphigus obesinymphae. The sequence goes on from JAIPRL010001984.1 coordinate 10,691, forward strand.
GTTATATATTTGAATTAGTAGGTAGCGTAAACATAATAATATAACTAAAGGCTACTAAATTATACATAGAAAAATTATTTCGGCGTGTGCCAATGTATTGCAAAATACCATAAATTTATTTTGACATTCCTTTATAGAGAAATTCCTTTGTCATCAATTATAATTTTTTTAGCTATAGGGACGAACATTACATGTACTAAGTATAAAGTAACTACGAATTGTTTAACATCTGAAAAATATGTTATGTTACAGATAATCATATTCATAATGTTTATACAACAGATGATTCAATCATTACCTAATTATTTTAACATCGGTTTTCAATTTCTATCTAATATTTTTTAAAAATTCTGGTGTTTAACAATTTGGGTGAAGAACGTTAAAATCAATATCAATCTAACTAAAAAATAAAATTGGAATTTAATTAGTCAAATGAAAGTTAATTAGAAATTTGGAAATAAAAATTCAAACCATAATAATATTATATATAATCGCAATTGATAACAACAGTTGATAATAGTATAATAAGCAATTTATGATACCTATATCATAAAATATATCTTTAAATAAATGCCTATAGGTACCTATGTATATCTACATAGAATAAATCGTGCAGCGTGCTTTTAGTTTTTACTTGTCTTGTTAATTGTTATTATAATATTATAATAGGTATACCTATGTTATAAATTATGATACTGCAGTAGGTATACCAGTATAGTATTTTGCAATATTATAATTTATATTATTTATAATATACAGCTATAGCATACATCCACTACAATTTACTACATAGTTACTCCACTGATAAATTTAATTTAAAATTTTCAATTTGATGAAGACAAGTATCATTAGGATATTTGAAAGCTGGACAAATTTATGTAGGTATACCATACCTCAGTGATGTATCGATAAAAATATCCTTGACTTTTTCTCCGTTCGCTCAAAAATCATTTAATCTACATTTCAAACTTACAACTTTCAGACATATTCATTTATTTCAGACTAATTTTGTATATTCTAAACGGAGCAATGAAGCAACTAATTTTCTAATTACGTTAATTTTTCTATGAGCAACTATTTGGATAAAAGGAGACGAGTATTTAAGCATTTTAGGATGATGAGAGTATTTGATGGAAAATTCATTTTAGGTGGTAATTTAAAGAAGTCCTTTTTCAATTTTTCCAATAATATTCTTAAGTATAATGAAAATTACAGAAAATAACATGAAATTTTTATAAATATCAAAACTGTTTAAAACAATTTTACAATATTTAACAGAATCATTTTTCAATAATTTTTGTAAAATTTTGAAGTATGATTTTTTATGCACGTATATTGTGTAGGTACTTTTTTTTTTGGACAATATGGAGTCGTGTAGAATTTTTCGGGTAATCATTTTTGTGATAAGAAATTTGTTTTAGTTGATATTTTAATTAATAAGGTTAATTTTTAATTTTCAAAAAATCATTTTTTGTGCATTTTATAATAGTTATAGACATTTATTTATATTTGTCATATTATAAGGTACGATAGATACGACCGTATACCTACGTGTTATCAATTTCTCATACGCTATTACGCCATGGATAAAAATAGCGTATTGGGTATACGCCGTATACCAATGTAAACCCTTCAATACACCACTGCCATACCTGTATAGTATACAATATAGTATATTACTAGATAGTACCTACCTAATTAGGTATCTTAACTAAACATACTATTATATAAACTATAAATATTAATTTAAGTCTTCAATAATTTGTAGACAATTTAATAAATCTAGTGCCTACGTACCTTCATTAGGTATCTAAATATGTATAGGTACCTATATCCTATATCCTACATTAATTTTAATATCAACTATTTATAATATTAGTTTAATGCTTGTTCAAATGTAGGTACCTATTCATTGTTAGTATTACAACATAATATAAATGTAAATCTGGTATTAAATATAATTTCACATACTAATTTATATACCATTAGTATCTTATAGCTTGGTCATTCTTTAATTATTTGTTAAGTCGATAAAGCCTTTTGAATTGTATTTTTATCTATATTTTACTGTCGAACTCTAATTTCGTTCAAGTTCTGGTTCTGTAATGAATGATATATTATATTAAAATATATTTTATTAAATATAACCTGAATTTGTTGTAATATATATATACCATAGTTATTACTAGTGACTAAAATTATTCGAAGATTTGATACTCTGTTTCTCGTTAATATTTTTAGTAATCAACCAACTTGTTTTTAATGTTCTTATTGTATTACAATATTTACAGTGGATATTAGGTTGTCTCCATTGATCTTTCATAAAATAATTTTCCTATAAAATCGTATAATAAATTGATTGAAAAAGTAAAAAATATCGTGCATAACATCAACAGAATAATTAGTTATTAAATGAAAAATCATTATTATTGTGCAGACTCATAATAAATGTAATAGCTGATTTATACAAAGCCTTAATAGCAAAATCTATATCAAAAGAATCAGATGATTTTTGAGCAACTGGGTTGATTTTCCAATATTGGTATGTTAATGTTATTTTTTATAATATCATCACTGCTTAAATTTTTTATAATATCAATAATATGTTTTTTTCAAATGAGTATTTTAAAGCTATTTAAACATAGAAACAGCCTGATGACCAGATTTTTCTAAACATTAATGTGAACTTTGTGGCTTCAGTAAGTGAAATATTTTAATGTGAACCACCAGTAGGTAACTTAAGGGTCAAAAACGAGTATTTCATTTAAATACAATTAAAACAATATTATATTATATAGGTACCTACTTGTTGTTTTATTTAAGAATTTTGCAGATTTAATGAAAAATATGCAATATACTGTATCAATGGCATAAAAAAAAGTCATGAGAGGTTTTTATAATATATATATATATATACACGAATGACCTATTCCCTCCTTATTTTTAATAATTTTCAAAGCTGATTACACCTCCTTCACCACAAAAAAAAAATTGAATTCTAGATTCGCCCCTGGCTATATGCTTGATATACAACTATAGAAGTACATTTACTTATTATTACATGATAATACCTATGTATTATTATACTGTATCTTATTTATAAATAGAAATAAAATTAAGGTCTTTCAATTAAAAATGATCCAAATCGTATCTACCTTTTCACCCTCAGAAAATTTTTTTTAGCGCAGCTCTTGTACCTATATAGATATAATAAAAGTTCATAATATTAAATTAATATTTTTTTTTTATATTATAAAGTAGGTAAATAGCTAATACAAAAAATTCTAAAAAATAACTTAAAGTACAAATTACTTGCCTAGTCAGTTTTAATACGTCACGGTCATGTACCTATCTACCAATATAATAATATACATAATAGTATCTATATTCTATATATACACACTAAATACCTAATAATATTATAAAGCACTCAAGATGACGTTAATTATATTATATTATGCGCCTATGCTCTTTATTTATTTATTTATTTATTTTACGGACAATTGTCCAATTTAAAATACAGTGATAACAATAACAATGGTGGACAAAAAAAATAGTTAGTTAATAGATTATATACGATATATGAAAACAAATAGAATAAAAGTGAGATAAAATAATATTAAAAATATTAAAAACAAAGTAGCTTAATAATAATATAAAGATAAATACATTATTGCTATTATTGCTATTGGACGGCAAACGATAGGTACGTAATACGTACGTTCAACTACAGAAATGGAATGAGTTTGTACGGAGACTCTTATTTTTATTTTTATTTTTCTGCACTTGTTTGTTTTCACATAAATGATGAACGCTGGATGATTTTTCCTGCAATCCTGAATATACGTCAAATTCGTACTGGCTGGGTGGTTCCCACGTGTAGGGAAATCGGGCTTATAGAAGATATAGAGATACCTACTTAATTAATGCGTATACCTACCTATATAATATAAACAAATAATTAACACAATTTAACTTACCTTTCTCATTTGTTATGTTTAACATAATATTATGTATTAATTATGGGTTCATTTAAAGAAAATACTTTTACAAAAGTATTAAAAAAAATGTACTAGGTACAGACGTATAGTACATAGTACTATATAGCACTTTTGCGTGTGCGTGAAATATCAATATTAATACAATATATATAGACAGCATTATAGAAATATTTGCCAAAAAAAAAAAAAACGTTTATTTTATAGTACAAAATACCTATATTATATATTATAATAGTTAGTAGTTATATATTATTCGTATTTTTCTCCACCGCCCTCTCTCCGAACTATTCGGGGTCGGCCACCCTTGTCCACAACTTCCACAAAACATACGGAATACGAATGCAAACACTTTTTGCCTCCCCCTCCACTCAACGCTTATCAACAACCACTACTGACTCAATGTATTATTTGTAGGTAATTTTTTTTAGGAATACAACAGTTTGGGAATTTTCCCGAATAAGAATTTAATATAGGTAGTTAAATATGATCTACCTACATAATTATTACTGGGACACAATATGATTAGGAATAGAGTTAATTTCATAGGTGAAAAATTACTAGGTATGGAAAATACGTGAAATACGACTAATACGTTTTATTGTATTTTTTCAAGACTTAAAATCCCATTTTATCAATTACTTGGATTTAAATATCTTATGATCCATCATTTGGTCAGAAAAATTTAAATGGCTTTAAAAAATATTTCGTGAATTTTTTCATTGTAATTGGAGTAACGTACATTCAACCCTGTATATTTTATACATTTTGAATATTTTGTTCAGGGCCTAAAACCCAAAATTGCCCACTTTAAAATCTTGAAAACCTCGAAATCAAAAATATCTATATATAAATAGCCCAAAGTTATAACAATAAAATTGAAAATTTAATCATCGTAAATTTTAATATTAATTCCACATTCGGTGTAAATGTCAAGATTTTAAAATCATTATTTTAGAAATGACGAAGAAATAAACAATCTAGATTTAACTAAATCATATTTTTGCCGTTTTTACATCATTTTTTGGTAGTTCTATTAGAAAACAATTATTGGAAAAATTAAAGAATTATCTTTTTAAAGTACCAACTTGATCCAAATTTACTACCGGAAAATGAATAAACATGTAACTATAGGAATAAGTTTTCTGGTCGAAAATTTGTAAGTAGAAAAAAAAAACATCATTGTAAAACCACTAGGTTCCTCGCTTCGCTCAGAAACTAAAATTGTATATAGTTAACGGTTATAACGTATTGAAAGGTAAAAATATAAATAACATCATATAAAAATATTTATATTTCTCGGGTTTTGCGGGTAGTTTTGAAATACTTATGTTTCAATTTTAGTATTAGGTCATAACAATATTAGTTGTCACGTATTTTAAAGGGTGGAAAATGGATATAGAAATTAAAATACCCGGCTGAGCGGTATATTCTGGCTATTATTATATAAATCGAACATAATATTATACTTTCACACTTAAAATGTAATGTCATGATTATTTTTTTTTTATTTTAAAAAATATTGTAAATTTGTTGTACGGACAATTTACTGAATTCGTGCTGATTTTGTTTTAAATTATTTTGTCCTTAGATGGCAAATGTCTGCTCCCAACAGCGTTATCTTCAATGTGGCTAGACCAAATTTGTCAAACAGCGTGTAGACAATATATTGTGTACCTACCTACTGTTACACTCTAGTAGTCGTCAAGTTGATTATGATGGTAAGATATTATTTAAAAAGTTTTACATAATAATTTTATATTATAGTTAAATAGTGTCTCACATATACTCACACGTATGGTTAAAACTGTTTTGAAAATAATGTATGTTTATGACTTTTATTAGCTGTATTCATTTCGGTAAAAATTGGAAATGAATTGTAAAAAAATTACAATTAAATCATTTCTTTTGAGACCTCTATTAGGCCTATTAAAATACTTTCCTAATTTTTCAACACAACTTGAAACTCTCTAGAGGATATTTTCTTAATAGTTTGAATTTAGTTTTCATGTAGGATCAGTCTGATCAATATAAGTAATATCTAGTGTTAGAATCGTTATTTTTAAATATAACATTAACAGTAGGTAGTGTTTGAATCTACTAAAAGTGTTGTTTTTATTTTTATATTAGTATGTGTATTTAATTTTTAAATCATATTATTAATAATTTATTTCATTTTATTATTACTATTGAGTAGGTATTAGCATAATACGTATATGCTGATTATATAAAATAAATGTTGTTTTCAATTCAAACTATATGGTGATTTATTCATAATATTTAGCATGTGTATACAATTATAATGTTATGTATTTTATCACTACCAATAATAACATTAAACGTTTGATGTTTGTAAACATTAAACAATATTGAATTTTATGAGAAATGTTTCAAAATAATAATACCTTATGAAAATATCCAATCCTATAGGTACGTATTCGTTCATATTTTATCCATCACGAAAATCGGGATGAGCAGATATTTTTCCTACATGATCATCAGTGGCGCACAGGAAGGGTTATTATAATAATGGTTGGTAGTGGGTGGTAGACTAATATTACTTCAATATTTTGTTGCTGAACTATGAAACAAACTATATTATGAATGTTATTTAAGTAATAAAATTGATTAAAAAATTGTTTGGATATATTTAATAGGTGGTGGGTATGTTGAAAAAGCGTGTTTACAACCCCTTGCAGAAAATAAGCGTGTGCCACTGTACATGGTTCTATACGGCAGCATTACGATTTATCCCTAATTTAAGCTTATTTTAAGTAACTGTCTATAGAGCTATCGAAGTATAGTATATATAGGTACTTGCATACTTATCGACTATAGTGAAGTATAAACACTAATGTCAATGTATTAAATGTTATAACACTGCCTGCCTTGTACTATTATGTATCATATAAAAATACAGCGTATAAGAAATAATTTACATTTTTTTAAAACTTGGTTATAGATAATTATTACTTACTGACATTATTTTGTATTGAATGATAATTGTACGACATACAAACACTCAAATCAGTAAATACATCGTATATTTTCTAGTGCATTATTATTTATTAGATCCTGTTATACGTTTCAAATATGTAGTAGCCTAGTGAAAAGCCTCAACAAGAAAACCCGAAAACTCTCAATCACAAATGCACTCGAGAAAACTTAATCGCTCTACATAAGAGCTGATTATGTAAGGAAATCAAAACTAAAATGTTTCCAATTGTTTCACTCGCGTTCTCTTTAATGATGTAGAATTTTCATTATTATTATTAAAAGTCAGAATAATAACTAGCAATTCGCAATCAGTGGAATAAAGAACTACTTGAGGGATACATAACATGTTATTGACGACATAAATATATATAACTAAATACATTCAACAAAAATCTACTAAAAATGTTATCTCGGTTGTGTCATATGCTTCTAACGAGTTTAATAGCATTGATAAAATATTAAATAAACACGTTAGTACTTTAAATTTTAAATTCAGATTATCCGTTTTACATTACTGGATAAGATTTTTTCACATGTTTATATCATTATATATATTATAAATTAAAAATGCAAATACGTGGACACAAAGATAAATTTAAATCTAAAATATGTCTTATCGTTGACTGTTCTAAACAAAATTATGAAAATATACCGACGATGGTTACAATGTATGACGGCAATGACGTCGGTAGATACATATACCTATATTTTTGGGTGTAGATAAAAGTTTAAAAGATTTAAAGTTTTATTATATTATTATAAAGACTATTTTAATTGAATACAAATAAAAAATATATAGATAAAATTCAAGAATATATTATAAACTTTTAGCCACGATGCAAAATGGTTTGTAGAAATGATTTTATTATTTATCTGTCCTATAAATTGCACATATTTTTAAGTTTTAACTTAACTAACTATATTATATACATCTGGAAACAATAAAATTCGGCGAAAAAATTTAATATTAGATTTTAGTATTATACACTACCTACCAACTTATTTACTTAATTATAATTACTAGGTATAATTTTTTAAAGTTTCGTTATTAGTACTAAGTAAGTACCTACATATTATACTTCGACTATTAGTAAAATTAACATGAAAATATAGATAGCAATATATAAATACTAATCACTTGATAAAATACGTAAACTATAATAATTTATTAAATTAAAAATCAGCCGATGCTAAAAAATATAACTCCACAAATGGCATTATAGTTTAATGATAAGCTATTAACTATATTATACCATCGGATCTGTTAATTTCAATTATAAAAGAATTGCAAAAAAAAAAAAAGATTTAAGACTTCAATAATTCATCAGGTTGTTAAAGAACAGTTTTCTCAATACATATTCTCAATTATACACCCACTTCCATTTTCCTAAAGACTATATTTCTAAAATAATATTGTCAATTGACATGAGTTTCCAATTAAATAAAAATATGTAAAGTTTTCATTACCTATTTATAGTTTACTTATACAATAGATAATATACATATATCTGATACTGCTCATATATTTTTCGAGAATCGTCTTTATTCGGAATATTTAACAGAAATTTAATGGAGACTATTTTGGAAAAATTAAATTCAGAAATTATTTTTTGGCTAAAATTTTTTATTATAATTATTACATTAAAAAAAATTCGACAAAAATATCATAGAATCCTTTATATTTATCATCAACTATACGTCTATGTACTAGTACCTACCTATATTTTTCTTGCTGAATGTCGTAATCAATTGTAATAATAAATGTTATTATAATGTTATAATAATTATTTTAATTATTGTCTGTTATTGTTTTAATAAAATGGGTAGGTACCACATACCTACATATACCGATTAAAATTGCGTTCTAAATTAATGTATTAAAAATAAAATATTTAATGATGTATAAATTTCCATTTTGGCCAGCAAAACTTTAAAGTACTCCCTGCACTAATCATCAATCTACAATATCAATCAATCACTATTATATTGACTCATGTGTATTCCCCTAGTAAACGGTTTATTTTATGTGTCATTAAGGAACAGATAGTTATAATGTTCAAATATTATATTCTTTATTTTACAACAAATATATTATGCGTAAACATTTAACATTTCGATTATATTTAAGACATAATTTTTACAGCCAAGCCGCTACAGAAAATAAAATAAAATATTATAATTATTTTTAAAACTATAATATATTATTTCTAATTATGTGGGTATATATTGTATTATATATATATATTATATAGGTATTAGGTAGGTATATTAAAAGTGTATGCATTTCATACAAATCATTCATTGTTATTAGATATATAATATAATTAAATAATTTGAGTATATATATTTATTAGTTTGTTACCGTCTCAAAAATACCTACATTTACTATCTCCTATCTGATTCACTTAGGTACAAAATAATAAGTTTACATATTTAAGAAATGCCTGTACCGATTATTTATTAGACGTTGTATCTTAAAAGTAAGATTGTGGAATGCCTACTACTACAATATAATTCAACGTACTTATACAAAAATCAAGACAATATTTAAAACTTTAAGAAATGTGTTAAAATTATATGCTCGACGACAGCTTCTTGAATGTAATTATATTATATTTTAAGTTTAAATAAATAATATTTAAATATTAACAACTTTAAAAATATAGTATTTTGACATTTTTAAATAGGGAGACATTTTTATCTAAAACTGAACGATTCGTGGACATTTCTCGAGAGTATGCAATTGAATTTTGTTATTATTTTAAATGAATACCTATGCGAATGACAGATACAGTAACCTATAAAACGTCGATGTAACGTCTTCTTAAAGTAATTTTCATTGTTTTTTGGGAACTATATTGTAATGGAATATCAGCACATATTATTATACCGATTTGTTGTTTCTGTATATCCATTGTATGTGCCCAATAAATATGTATGCTCCGCATATTTTAAACGGTTGCTTACAGATTTTCGTAGTTATATTATGTTGGCTGCGATATATCCATTTTAAACAAATTTAAAAAACCAACTGTAATATTCTTTGTTTAACATTCTCAAAATAAATAATATTGAAAACTACTAAAGATAAAACATAGACAATATTTACCTCTCTAACTTTATATAATAGTAGGTCAATGCATTAAAAACAATAATATAATAATATATTACATAGGAACTCTTTAACTTTGATGCAACAGTTTGGAATATATTACACACATGCATATATATTATATATTGGTATAACATAATTTTATTTTACTATATTTTTGTATACACAATAAACAAAAAGACATATCGATATAATATATACAATTTATCTTATTCCCAAACAAAAAAAATACTCAAAAAAATATACATTTTCATCATCCACCATTTATTGGAATGCACAGAGTTTTTATTAAAATAATAATCCATTTTATTGAATAGATTTCTTATAAAATTGTTTTTGTCGTTTAATTTATAACTATCCGTTTTATACTATATCATATATATGATACCCAAGTCCATATAACAATATACCTATCTACATAGATTAAGTTTAAGTATAGGTTAATATGACTGAGTGAAATTGATTCGTATATAGGTATAGTTATTTAATTAATGAACCCTAAAATCTTGAACAATACAATTTTAACCGTCAAAATCTTGAACGGCAAAACCTTGAAAAAAAAAATGTGTGGTAGAGAAACATATAACTGGGAGGACGGGCCAAGCTTTCGAATGTCACTCCACTTCGCTTCAATCGAAAATATCCCCCGATTTTCTGTGAAATGTCACGTCGAGTAAGTAACAGGTTAAATTTAACACGGTTAGATAAGACTACATTTTTTGTTTAAGGTTTTGCCGTTCAAAATTTTGATGGTTAAAATTTTTTGTTCAAGATTTTGATGTTCAAGGTTTTGATTATTCAAGAATTTGTCATCATTTTTGTTCAAGATTTTGCAGTTCAATGTATTGGTTATTGTTAAATCTTGATTTTCTTGAATCCTAATTCCTAATTTTCTTTTAAAGACGTATAACAGGTATTCCTATGCGTTCTTTCTATTTATCATGTGTTTTATTATGTTCAACATATATCTACCAATAAAAGCAAATAATTGCTAAAAACAAATATAAAAAAAAAATGAGAATTAAGTAATTTTATGTTTCTATATTATATACCTACATACTGATTATTATAGTTATAGTAAAAACAAAATATTTTTTATTTAAGTCATACCTAACTATAATCATATGCTTTATCAAAATACTGTGTACATTATTTATTTTAGAAAAAACTTCCGCTGTGAGTGTGATGCACACGTGTTTAAATCGTTGGTTTTTTATGGGTAATTAAAAATATTTTGTTATTTATTCAATATAATAATAAATTATTAAAACTCATTATATTAATATGGTTGTTGAACAGAGACCGAACTATTATAATATAATAATACAGACATAAATAGCAGGAAATCTAAAATAACAGGATTTTATACAAAAACTAAGAAGTATCAATTCTGTAACAAAACATAAAAATCATAACATCCACCATTAAATATACTCGTTCATTGGAATTTCGGAAAATTTAATTATGGATTTTTGGGGTTATTTTTAAGTTTATTAATTGATAAGACATTTATTTCGTATATATAATCATAATACCTATTTATATTAAATATTAAATATTTATATTTTATTAAATCTAAGATTCTAAAATACTCAATAATGACAAAAAGAAAAATAAGTAAACTAGATTGAAGTAAACCTTTACAGCTTTATTTACTGTATTTGTGCATTATTACGTTTTTATATTTAATGAAAATATTATTTTATTTTATTTTATTTATTTAGAGTAGGTATCGGTCTAAGTTCAGTCTCTCTTTATATATCTGTATATCCAGGATTGGGCAGTACATATATATACATATCTACCCAGAGACGTGCTCACAAGGGGGATGAGGGTGTCATATCCCCTCATAGCTTTTTTAGATTCTGAGTGGAGTGAGGAAGCTAGTGATTTTACAATGAAATTTATTTATTTATTTTTTTTTTTTGTACAACTTTTTGACCAGAAGACCTGAACTAATCTATACACGTGACCCCATTTTCTGATGGAAAATGCCATCTAGTTTGTACTTTAAAGCGACCATTTTTGATGTTTGGTCATTTTCGAAAAACGCGGTATGATAAACACTACCTGAAAATTACGAAAAACGGCCAAATTACGATTTCATCAAATCTAGATTTATGTACATTACCACCAAAGCTCCGCTCAGAGTCGTTTTATCGAAAGCAATGATTTATTATGCAATATATAAATGCAATACATTCACCAAGGGTATCCTGTCCAATAAGCGAAGTGCTTCCACCCCTACTGATACCCGACAAGCGAAGTGCACCCTTTTTTCTATGAATTTCCACATAAATAAAATTATATTATTATTTATATATTTATTTTTATTTTTTATATAATGTAATATAATAATATTTTATATAATAAAGTTCTTTAATTACAGATTAATTTTACTACATTTCTAAGTATAATAAATTGTGTGTATGAATGAACGCAGAAAACAATATGCCGGCAAATGAACAATTATTGGATTGAATTCATAGTCAAATTTACACAAATGATCTTTTTTATTTTTTTTTCTGATAGCGATTTATTAATTTTTTGGGAAATATCCCCCCCCCCATTTTAAAATCCTAAGCATGCCACTTTTGATACCTACCTATCATTGTATCTTGTGTCTTGTATCATGATACATATTCTGAAAGTAGGTATCATGTGTCTTATATTTAGATAATTTTTTCCAAAATCATGTATTTTTTCATATGAAAAAGATACAAGATACATCAAAAGTCAAATTATATATAATATATATTTTACGGTAATTAGGTACATTTTTACTTTTTTTTTTCCTAATATATTATAGAAATAAAATAATAATTTTAATATTTGTGGTTGATTTTGCCAACTCACAATTTATCTATTTTAGATTTTCACGCTTGAATTTCATTAGGTACATACATCGCATGTACATTACTTGTCAGAAAATGATGAAATATATTACAATATTTTTTCCTGATTCGTTTTAATACATTTCGGTTTATAATATAATTTTGTAATCATATATCAAATATATTTGAGCCCTTGTGACTGAAATATTATAAAATATTATCTTATTTTATAGAATTTTAAAAATGAATTATTTTTATGTAATAATTAATAAGTACTTAATGCTTTGAATAAAATTGTAATCGGATAATATTTATTTACATTTATTTTAGTCTTCGTCCTCCACACCCCCTATCCAAAGTTTCTTAACCAGGGGACATTTTTAAAAACATTTTAGATTATTATATAACATGAATAGAATAGAAAAATCCAACATTTTTTTTTACATCATTGTTGGGTTACATATTTTCAAGATAGCATAGTTTAAGCATTCCTCTTTCAAAATAATTTAACACTTATCCTTTTAAATGAATAATCGAGGAAGTTGTAGTTGTAGACCGAAATGAAGTTTATCGGTGTTGCATTGATTTAGCTATCCTCTTAGGTTTTAGCCATTCACGGATATTACGAAAATTACTTATTACCTATATGATACCAATATGATTTAATAAGATCAACTATTCAACATTTTATATTATATGTTTTTTTTTTTTTTATCTAAAACTCATTATGCGATAAGGACAAAAAACATTGATTTTCGTAGCTTCACGATTTTTCCACAAAAAAATTTAATTTTAAAAAATTCTAAATTAAAATTAAAACAAACACCGCGTTCCATGATAAATAAATTAAGGCGTACGCTGTTAAACATGAAAAAAATGAAGAGTAGCTCTGTCCCCCTGCGTCCCTCTCCAAATCCACCACTGAGTATATCCGTCTCGACATAAGGTCGTATGCCTATACGTATCATCGTCTAAACGGGGACATTCGAATGTTCTTCCCGAAGTTCTTTCTTTCGTTATTATATTTATATTATACGAAATTAAATTCAATAAACGGGAAAATCCATACACCTTTGCATCCTACTATAGTATATGTGTAGTGTATATTTGTCTCGGGCCGGGCCGGGCCGTATACATTATAAAATATGTCTACATGTGCGTACATCGTGTATCGGTGGTTTTAAGGCGGTTTTGCGTTATTATATATTAAGGTATACGAGAACGTTTTTCGGAAAAAAATTTCGCGTTTGAACCGTCGTGCGAATTTTTTTGGCGATCGCATTGTTATATCATAACAATATGTATATACCTGCAATATGTACTATAATATAGGCATACGAGAAATGATGGATTGGTAGAGCATGGAAGAGAAAAACGCGCAATGATAACAATAGCACAGTATGTAAAACTAATAAAACTATATTATATATAATATAATATATATATATATATATATTATTATAATACACCGTATACGTACAATACACGTATTATAATATATAATAGTAAAAAATAATAATATTATTATATATTATTGGAAACGACATGAAAGATGGTCTCGAGCTAAATGGGGAGGGGGAAGCAGTCGATGTATGGTGTAGGAAAAAAAAAAGTTCGACAATTTGGCGCACCCTATATACACACACGGGCGCGCGTATATACACCGCGTTCGTGCGTGCACGCCTGTACGTGTGTGTGTGTGTGTATATTACGGCATAAAGTTGGTGTTTGCGAGCGCTTGTGTGTGCGTTTGTGCTTGTCTTGTGTGTGTGTGTGTGTGTGCGCTTGCTTGTGTGTTTATATGCGTGTGCGTGTGTATGTCTGTGTGTCTGTGTGTGCGTGTGTGCGCGCGCGCGCGCGCGCGTGTGTGTGTGTGTGTGTGTGTGTGTACACTGTAGTGTACATGTAATATTTGTTTGTTTATTTTTCGTGTACAGAAACGAGGAATTTCGCGGTGTGGTGAAACGATGATGGTGGTGGTGTGTGGACGTATATATACACACACGCGTATAAGTATGGACATGGGTACAAGGGGAGAGCTTGTCGGTGGGGGAGTCGGGCGGCCGAGCGAGGAGGGTACCCCAAACACAACTCATATTTAAATAAACAAACCCTGCACCTCTGCACCGTTCGCGCGGCGGTGGCCGCGACGGCGGCGTCGGCGGGCGTGCAGACCAATTGTACGCCGGGGCCCCCAGCACGTAACCCCACCCACCCGCGGTTCCCTTTCCGCCGGCCGCCGCCACCGCCTCCGCCGTCTCGACCGTCCTCCACCATATCGCCTCCGCCACCGCGGCTGCCGCCGCCCGTCAACTGTGTCATCAACAATTCCATTTTCAAAGTGTTTACTTTGGACTAATGTTCCTCCGGTAGTAGTGCCTCGCCGCCGCCGCCGCCAGTGTTTTGTGTGCGTGTATATAGCGTAGTGTAGTGTGTTTGGTTAATGTTGGTAAGAAGACAGAGCCGGTCGGTCGTGTGTAGGTATCGCTCGTCGAATTTATCGTATCGCCGTCCGTTTTCGCTAATTTGTTTCCGAAAAAAATTTCAATAAAATAAAACATATTATACCACCTACACGTTTTCTCCGCAAACCGTACACGATACGGTACATTGTGCATGAGCGCCTGACTATTCCGCAAATATTATAACCGTTTTATTCTTTCTTTCCCCCCCCCTTCCGTCAATTTTTTTTTTTTTTTTTTTTTTTGCTCGACTTGTTCAAATATTAACGTGTCCGCACAATCGTGACGGACACCCGGCGCGCATGTGACACCGCCGCCGTGCCGGCACGCTCGCTCGTTCCTCTCTCACACACCGGTTCGCGCGCATCGAATATAATATAATATAATATAATATTATTATTATTATAAATATTATTATTACAGTAGGACTACTCTATTACCGGTGCCCCGCACATCATCAGCACACTCACCGCGCGTCGCCGTTGTCGTCGGCGTCGTCGTGCACATCACCCGGCGGTGTCTCTTAATCAACGGGCACCGCACGCTGCACACGACGACACGCCGCGCGCGGTGACACCACCATCGGCCGGTGACGGACGACACCTGCGCTGCCACCCCATCACCGCCAACACCAGCATCGCCGCGGCTAGCACCACCGCCTGCAAGCATCCGGCGCCTGGTGCTCGCACAAGATTTCCAATCGTTCGGTGAGCAATAATTATTATTATTATTATTATTATTATTATTATTATACTTTCGCGTACTTTATTTTATTTTATTTTTTTTTTTTCAAAAACTCGAAATTGTATATTTAGAATAACACGGCAAAAAATAAAATAAAAAATTATAAAATAGTCGTAGGTATAGACAAATTCACTATCGAAATTCTCCGAAAATCCATTCCGAATCAAAACGGAAATCGCCGAATCTCCTCGGTTTTCTCGAAATTGTTATATTTTTATCCGGTTAAGTATAGTTGGATCTTACGGGTTTAAAATGCGCACTTGTAGCGTTTTAGCCAATAATATATCGTATAGGTATAGAAACGATATTAATTGAAGTTTATATTTATACATATTATATATTTATATATATGCACTTATTTATTTTATATTTTTTTTTTTTTTTTTTTTTTTGAACATTCGACAATAACACGATTTGAAACGTGCAGTTTTAAATCTCAGTTTAAATTTTTAAAGACACCAAAACCAATATAGGTATAGCCGTATAGGTATTGAAATAAATCGAAAACCAGTATATGTACATATATAATGTACAATAAATAGTATACACCAAATCGAAATCAATGTAGGTAATTTTCGGAAAATTTATTAAAATAAAAAAAAGTTAAAAGCCTATTGGTGCAGGCCTGGTCGAAATCGAAATATTCTTTCCACACATTCAATCCCAAATATTGTATAGGCAAATACCAATATATTATAATATACGTGTTTCTTATATAGGTACTCGTTTTAGTTTCGTTCGTATCAGTATTTTTATATTTGATTTACTATATCACGTTATTGTAGGAAAGCATTTCTAAATCATATCATATTATGTAATAATTATAGCTTAAATGTATACATCATAATTCATAACAATATATACGTACTTATAATGTGCACCTTCACTAACCTTGACATTATAATGGTGATTTTAAATAAATGTCTTAAAATAATTGTTCTAAAGATTCCATAATGATGAAGTTTTCACCTCTTGAGTGTTTTATTGTATCAATTTACAAGTATAATATTTATATTAAGACAATTTGTAATCTGAATCAAAATTCTCTTAGTGATCACTAATTTTTAGTTTTTGAAAAAGACCCTAATTTTTATATTCTTATCGTTATCGAGTAAGTTATAGAGAATCCAAATATAGATAAAATTTGAAATATACAATGTACTTAGTATACCTACTTACTATGTATTTAGAACTTTAAAAATGATCTCCTGAACGGTTAAAAATACCCTTAATTCAAAACTGATTCTAAACCAACGAATAATCAAGACCAATTAAATGATAGGTAGGTATAAGAAACAACTTGATTTTTTGTAATCGACTGGTTTTGACTTTTAACAATTTTAGACGCGTTTTGAAAAAACATATTACTATGATATGTGTATATACATAATACAATAAGTACCTATATACAACTGTTTAATTCATTCATTCAGCCATTAATTTTGATCTAATCGAAATCCATTAATTCGTATAATACGTTATAATTATTATTGTTATAAAATGTATTTGATGGGCTTGTTTCAAAGAGCTTTGTCTCTTGACCGAAACCGAAAATTAAAATTCATACCTAATAACAATTTAATCACGTGCTATCAATCTATATCGATGCTGCTCAGATTAATGTAACCACTGTGTATTTTATCGACATTTCGGGTAGGTCGTGCTTTGGAGATATATCTGTTATATTTGTGATTATTAAACCACTTCTATGTCTCCAAGACATTGTCCCTTTTAGAAAATTAAGATTAGGTATCATATAGCTTTTACCTATTCCGGATTAAAAATCGCGTGAAAATGTATAAATATTTTAAATATATTATTCCAGACAGAAAATAAAAACCACGTTCTTAACACATATCGTGCACAAAATAAAATAACGTCCAATAATCATTTTTTAGGGATTTTTTGGTCCAAAGAATTAACGATTAAAAAACAATACCTATTCGTATAACTGCATATTAACAGCCTTATATTGTTCGTAAAATGTTTATAAAATATATTATATCATAAAAACATTTTGAACGTTTATTTTCATGACCAAACACTTCACTAAAACCGTGTGAGAACATTTAAAACGTGATTTTTTGACTTTCTGGAAATGTTTAAAGAACATTTTTTGCTTTCGCTGTTTCAAACTTTATGTCCCATAATAACTATATATTACACCCGTAATATCCTGTCCGTTGAACACATTAATTGTAGTTTATTGTAAGTATATACTTATGAGATTTTTTTGTTTTAATTAGATAATAATTTCTTTGATTCCGAACTAAGCCGATAACATAATGTGTATAATAATTTTGCCACTAAATTAACC
The DNA here is from genome assembly GCA_025469235.1 of Pemphigus obesinymphae. Taxonomy (NCBI): domain Eukaryota; kingdom Metazoa; phylum Arthropoda; class Insecta; order Hemiptera; family Aphididae; genus Pemphigus; species Pemphigus obesinymphae. Next base: position 29,155 of record JAIPRL010001984.1, read on the forward strand.
ATTATATAATGAAAAATGTAGTCGAAAATAGATAATAGTTTATAATATGACGTGTGTACGTTTCGCACATATTATTTTTAACAAATATTTCTTACGACGAATTATAAATGAAACTATACATAATATGTAATGAATATATTGATGAGCAATAATAGTGACTGATAATACAGCGCGCATATGGTTATTGCTCTGCGATTTGTGGTATGCCCTACGACCCTACGTAACAATATATACGGTCACCGCAATATTATATTGATTGTTGTTTCTATAATTAATTAAATTTTCGATTTTACATAATCCTTATAATACGTATAATAATTGGTATATCATTGTTGCAAATTCATAATCTATAAACCGTGTTAACCGTGTAAATGTATATATAGTACGCACGTTTTTCGAGTGTCTTCAATGTATAAACGAATAACATAATAATATACTGCACACAATGATAAGATAATTAAAATGTAATAATATTTAATAATGTTTATATGATTGATAACGAATCCGAAAGTATACCTAGTACAAATATAATATAATGTTAAATGTATTTAAAATTAAAAAATTAACGAATTCAAAAAATCCAATATAATACGTATATACGTTATGAACTATAATAATATATTTAAAAAAATATGTGCCGAGAGTATTCAAAAAAAGATTATAAGTAACAACTAGATTGATAACACTAGTATGTTACGTATCTAGTATACCAATAGTAATTAATATGGCACATATTCTTTTTTTATAATATATATATTTATTTTTATTTATACAACATTGCCCTGTATAATATAAAATTGTGTGACTACTGAACTTTCGAAATCGGGTAGATACCTACCGTGCCATATAAATTGCATGTGAATAAAAAAATGTCCGAAACTAAATCTCAGTTACCAAAAAAAAAAAAAAAAAAAAAATACCCCAAAACATTCGGAAAACCAATATATTTTGTTAATAAACCTATAAACAATAGGCACATAAATTCTTCTTAAAAATATATATTATTTCGTATATGGATCAGCATTGTAAAAACGATTTTATATATTATATTAAAATACTTTACAACCCTAGAATGGATATTAGGTAGGTACATAATATATTATGCATTACACACTGTTGTTTCTGCTGTATCATTTTCTTCAAATTTAAACGGAAACATTGTTAAAATACATTATTTTTCGCTTAATAATAATTAATATGATTGTTAGACATAATAAGATGATAATTATTTTAAGTGTATAATATGTACATAATATGTGTTTATAAATGTATAATATTAAAATAACTATATTGTTAACCAGTACATAATTCGATTTTTTTTATTGTATAATAATTTTGAAATTTAAACGAAGAAATATATAGACACAGGTACACACGCGCGCGTTATGCGTACTGCAAATAGGTATGTGTCTCCTTTCATTTTTTCATTTTATTTTATTTTATATTAATTTTTAATTACAGATTAAAAAAAAAAACGCTTGAAAAATTTAACTATATTATACGAAATACAGATTATGATAACGCAGAGGCGTTCATTCGTTATACAATATATTATGACTTTAATTGTTATCTTAATTTTTTAATTAATTTTCAATACATTTTTTTAAAAAAATCTACATTATAACATATTATAGATAAGAATATAATATATTATTATAGTGTATAAATAATGTATATAACTATACAGACGCACAATCTCATAGCGAAAAATATAAGCGTTGTTTATACGACCTCTAAACCCGTTAACAGCCGATTTAAATTCGTTTATTGGCTTTATCAGTTTTAATTGTAAATGCATAATATAGGTATATTATATTTATTTGTTTATGGTTCAAAATAAATTATATATTAATATGAATTAATTAAGTATATAAAAATAAACGTATATATGTAATTATATATTGTAGTCAATTTTATATACAGTATAGATAGTAATATTAGTGACGATTTATTTTAACAAATAAAAATGTTTTTATCATGTTAAGTCGGAAATCATTAAAAAGTTTCATGATTTTCTTTACATTTGAAAAATTTTAATTTATATTTCAAATTCAATTTAATATGACGTAGGTATTATAAAATATATTTTTTCAATGTTTCATCTATTGGCGATAAATAATTACTTGAACGTGATTATTATTATGTCTAATGTTCATATCACGATGAGATTCTGAATATTTGTTTTGACATTATGTGTTTTTTATCTCTTCATATATTTTTTAAGTAAAAGGAGTTGATCAGGAGTTTTGAAGTAAAGAGCTATTTTGATATAGCAAATTTATTCTAATTGGTACTTTAAAAAGTTTATTTTTATTTTCTCAGTAATTTTCTTAAGCATAAAGAAAAAACTACCTTTTATATCCAAATATTATATAAAGGGAAATAACAAAATAACAAATACAATTATCATGATTACCAATTTTTTTTTTTCAGAATCATCTGTTGCATACAATAATGATTGTTTTGATATCATTGCTTTCAAATTTAAAATTATAATAATACACTATCCTGTTCAAGGACCGAAAGGACTGTATCTGTATCTGGACGACTATTTATGATATTGATTTTTTAATTATTAAATAATTATTTTGAGTTGTGTATAATTTAAAATTTTAGGCACCAAAATTTAGGTAATTTTGATAGTTTTGTTTGTTTTTGGAAAAGTAATATCCCAATATAAACCTATATTTTTGGTTGTCCTATTAATGTATTGAGGTTTTTTTGGTAAATACTAAATACTGTCAATTTCAACTTTCAACTTTTATTTACAAGGTTTTCGGAAATAAAGGCGAAAATGAATTAATTAATGTATAGTGCTTATATCTACTTGTGAATTTTTAATATATAGTATTAGATTCTGAGCGAAGCGAATGTAATGAAAATAATGTATTGAGTTTATAATGATTTGGTTTTTATTATGTCGCTGTACAAGAAGTGGATCGAACAGTTCGAAGTTCGAAAAATTGAACCCAACCGAACTTGATTAAAGAGTTCGATCTTAAGTAGAAGCAAACTATTTTTGATATATGAATTCGAGTTAGGTTGTCCAAAAAAAGATGATGACTTCTTTTTTACTATTTAATTATAATTAATAATAATAAGCTACATGTAGTATTACATTTATTTTTATCTTTTTGCTTTTTGATTATTTTGAATAATTGGGGTTCGAAACTAAAAGTTCGTTTCAATTTCAGGTTCAACCAACAAATTAAAAGTTCGGTTCGACACTTAAATTTTGAGTTCGACCCAACTCTAATCTGTACCTATACATTTTTTCGGGTAGATAGCGTTGAGAGAAGGAATTTTGGAATAAAGAGATTTTTATTAGCCAATTGGTTCAAGTTGTTTTATCTATAGTTTATATAGATTTATAGATATATCAATATACTTATATATGTTGGAAATAATTAAAATGTCTAAAAGATAATTATTGATATTTATTGTTTAGTTGATTGATACCTACCTACCTATATCCAGGGCCATCCCGAAAAAAGATTTTTTTGGCAGTTGAAAATGTGAAAAAAATTATATAATTCTTCTCTTCAAAACATAAAATAAGCAAAAAAAAAAAAAATGATAATCATTCTTTCCTAATATTCTAAAAATCCTAATATTTATAGTTTTCCGATTTAAAACTCCGAAAAATACTTCATTTTTGCATAATTTCCCGACAAAATTCCAAAATACTTTATTCAAAACGTGAATAAGCAAAAAAAAAGTTACATCGACTTTTTTTACTAAATGCCGACTGAACTCCCAAAGCCCCTCCCCTCCTTCGGGTCGGCCTCACCTATACCTAATTAAATTAAATGCAAATTTAGCGTGTGGGTAAGGACTAAATCTGTCAATGAATGAAAATGACTAATATATCGTTAAGCATTCTCTTTTCTGTCGATAATAATATTGTATTAAACTACAACACTCGAAAATGTAGTACTATACTTATATAAATTTTCTTTTTTATTATATGTCCATTTTTATTTTAAAATATTTCTAGATATAAATACAATATATAATTATTGTTTAAAATTATTTATCGTACTCGACTGCGATTCAAAAAATAAATATATTATATTTTTTAATAAATTATGAGTGGAAAACAATTTTAAAAAGAAACATGTGCCACACAGCTCTCGACATTATATGAATGTATATATAAACTTTATAACTTAAATATTATTGTTTATATTGTTTGTTGTTTATTTTATCTGGGATAAAAATAACTTGTATAAAAAATATTTTACTTGTGAACTAGACGTTTATGCTGTGCATATACATATCATACTCATATAATTACAACCATAACATAATATACTTTTTTCTATACCATCACTTTTTTTTCATTAATTTTATATTTCGACCAGTCATAAATTGAGACAGCAAAATAAAACAAAATGTTCTTAAAACATTTTCTAAAAGTAAAATAATATTCAAATAATTATACGGAAAACTAATGTTTAAAAAATATAGTTAGTTGGAATGGAAATCATGGCTCGTAGAGTAAAAACTGTTGGTGAATTTGAAAAAATACATTTTTTTTTAAAAGTTTTACTAATTTTATGACGTAAGTATCTACGTAAAATAGTAAAATATAATATACTCTAAATATTTTTAGTTTCGAGACACATTTTTTTCTATCCTGATAAAATTCGCCACTAGAAATTTGGTACACATAATAAAGCGTTGGATCAAGTCTAGTAAAAAAGTTATTAATCTAGGGGAAAAAATATAAAAATCATTGTAATACCACTTGCATCATCGTTTCACTCAAAATCAAAAAATATTTTCAATATAATATTCTGAAAAAAGATTTAAAACAATAGATAAAAAATGTTTTTAAACGTGAATTTTTCGGGCCAGAAATTCGATTAAATATTATTTAACATTAGGTATTTTACTTTATGGAAATGATTTAAGAAAAAAATTGTTTCTTTATTTATTACTATATTTTAAATAAATATAATTTTATTCTATAAAAAAAAAAAAAAAGTTTTTCCAAACGAATAATTTTAATTGTATTTATGCTGTCAAAAATTAAAATGAATTGCTGCAACATTGATAGTTTTATATCTTTTAAAAATTCGAACCTTCTACCATACATACGGTTACAACGTGATTACTCACACACAAATTTTAGTTATCCGCAACAAGTATCGTAAACCGAGAATCGTTTGCGCACATAATTTTTATGAAAAAAATTATAACATACTTATAGTACAATATTAAAGTAAAATATATATTATATAAATTAAATACGTACCTACTTGTAAATAATTTATAAAAATAAAATAAAACTCAAATCCACAAAAATGTACTTATATTTTAAGTAAATACTTACGTATTATGGTAACAAAGTTACCATAATCAGTGCAAAACACTATGTTTTATATTGAACACCGGCTGTGTTTCGACAACAAAGTTACCGAAGTACGTATTTACTTAAAATAAAAGTAAATTCTTGTAGAATTGAGTTTTATTTTATTTATATTAAATTATGACTTTAATATTTTACCTAAACAGAAGTTTGGGGACTTGGAGTGTCTGTTTCGAATAGGTGTGTTTAATAATTATTTAATCTACATATACCTAAACAATTATTTTTGATTAAGTATACGAGATAAACATATTTATATTGGATAATTTTTTACTGTGATTTGTGACCGATATACGTGATGTAGATTTTAGGTACAATATAGTATAAAGTAATAAAAACCACAAATAAGTTATGTGAATGAGGAAAAAATATATCTTATACTTATAATTTCGTGAACTGTGTAATTTCACGACTGAGGTGTCAGTGGTGGCCCATTTAATTTTTAGGGGGCCAAAATTGAGTTTATGACCTTTTTTTTTTTAGTTATTAGATGCCATAGATAACCACTAAAACCATTTTCAGGGACGTCCCAAAGAAACTATTTATGATTTATGGGGGGGGGGGGAGGCTGGGAGTGTATTTCACGTAAATAAGTAAAAAAAAGATCATCAATATAAAATTTAAAAAAAAATTTAGGAATTTGGGTTATATATTATAGTACTACAATATTATATTAATACCTTTTATTCGGTTTAAAACATTAAATATTATGCATGTTTAATTTACAATATTACTGATTTTTAGTCCGCCCATGATTTTTTTCTCAGTTCAATAGAAAGCGTAATTAATTTTGTATAATATAGGTATCCTCATGAATAGTTTCGAAATCTTCATATCCAAAACGCCCGATTTATTTTTCCAGAGTTCCAAAATAAATATAATATATATGTGGTCCCTATTGGCTTATTGTGTAACAATATTATAAAACGTACCAAATAACATACCTAACATTATCATTATAATCGGACGTCACAATTTAAAAGTGCTTATATTATACAAACGACGGAGTACTCGTAGTATATTAATAACAATATGACGTCTTAAAAACAAAATGGCACTTGAACCCTTATAATATCGCGTACGATTAATGTACCACAAACCCATTTTTAAACCACTGAATTTTTATTATTACCGCTTAATTATTCGTTTTCAACGTGTGTACCTGTATTATTATTATTATTATTATTGTAATGTTTAATTCAATATCGATAATAATACTCGTAATAAAATAATGTACATAGTAAGAGAGAGCGAGATATAGAAGTCCAACAGGTAGTTGGTAGGTACCTATAATATAATTGTACATTTATATTATGTATACCTACATATATAGGTAATAATAACATGTAATCTACATAATATTTATTTATTATTCGTCATTATACAAGTGTTTTGAGTTTCACTGTCCGACTTTTTTTTTTTTTTTTTATTATTATTTGCCTCGGAAAACGCGTAATGAGTAGGTGCCTATAGGTATTATAATTTATCGTACGATCGTTTAAAAAAATCGAATTACCTCGTTGCACATACATTACACATTGCAAATGTGATGGTGATTCGGGCTTTTGGTATTTAAGTTGCCTTACCTAGATATAAAAACTAGATTGAAGGTGTCTGGTACATCGCCGGCTTGTTCGAAAGAAAAATCCAACTGCAAATGAACGAAATTTCAATTTATCCGTTTAAAAAACTAATAAAAATATCAAATAATGTTTGCCAAAGGTAGCACGTCGATCAAATTTCAGTGACACTTAAGATAATAGAACCTATTAAAACTTTAAAAAAATAGTAAATGTTAAAACAATTATTTCTATATCATTTTTAAGTACCTAATAATAATTAATAAGATAACATATGTTTTGATGGTCTTTTTTTATTATACTATACTATACCGTATACTACTAACTACTAAATATATTTTTTGGCGCAGGAAATTTTTGTGTAATTTTGATTGTAAATCTTAACACTTGATTCAAAAAAGATTTGCCGTGTTAACTCAAAAATCTAAAATGATTTTAAAAGAGATTCATTTTAGATTTAAGTGATTTTAGATTTATGTTGTTAATTATTTCAATAATAAAAAACGTCTATAAAACATTTTATAAAATCTGAAGTATATCAGTGTTTTAATTCTTTTAGTTCATGTTTTTATGTTATATTAATACAATTATTGTTACCTACCTATATATTTTACTTTTATAATTAAAAGTATTATATAAAATAATACTTTTATATGTGTACAATATACATTGTACATAGTGATAATTAAACTAGGTATAGGTATATCTATATTGATATTTACAGATTGTCATATTTATTGTAATACCTAATAAGTACATATATACGTAGGCAATAGTAAATACCCTATTTAATAACAAAATTGACAAGAAAATCATATTTATATTGAAAATAATCCAATAGCATATAATACCGTTCGAAAAAAGTCTTGGGGGGAGGGGATGGGCAGAAATCATTTTAACATAATGTACTGAAGTTTAAAAATATGTCGAATAAAACGTTTAACGGGTTGTCGCATCCTGTTTTACCAGTATTTTCATAAATATACGTATATTATACAGTCTCGAGAAGGAAGTAAAATAATTCAAAATGGGGAAAAACGATTTTAACACTAATCATAACAGTATTAGGTATAGGTACGTACAGGAGGTAGGTGAATCAGATAGCGAAACAATTTAAATATTATTGCTTAAAACGTGTACAATACTTCTTTATAATATTACCTACCTCATTTTATTTCGACCGAATCATCATCAACATCCGATCACGTTGACGATTTTATTTACATAATATCCCGCACACACTTGTGCGATCGAAGTTGCAGCAATGCGATGCGATGTGGGGGGGGGCAGGCAGGTTAACCTCCTATATATATACGTATATATATGATATAAACCTAAATATTTCGTATACTTATTATTATTCCTAATAATTTACTATTATTATTATTATTATTCGTCTCGTATATCCTCTTTCTTATTATTTTGTTTTTTTTTTTTTTTTTTTTTATCGAAATATTGTTCTCCGGTAAGTATTTCGAATTTCCAACCACCCGAAACTATTAATGAAAACACAACACGGTTTCACCGATGCAACAGTAGTGATACATTTTATTATATACGGATGTGTATAATACACGATAATAATATTATAGTATCACATGTATATAATATGTTCAGTATATAATATACAATATTGGTGTGTGATCTATACCGCACCGTTTAATGTATAGGCTAGGTTATTAATGCGCAATCTACACGCCTCCTTTTATCGTACACGAACGCGGATTTATATTGCATTTTATACTCATACCCAGAGCCAGTCGTCAGTAAATCCATCATGGGCCCGTTTAAAAGGCTATTATTTCAATTTTCTGAAAAATCAAAAATCAAATCTGGAGACAAGCCAGTAAGTAGATAGGTGTTCTGAGGAAAATGTACGGGAATGACCATTTTTTTACGTTTAATTTCGTTTACTACTTACATACATGTATTTTCAGAAAAACCTGGCACCCCATGAAAACTCCGGGCAGCCCTATCGTCCGGTCTGTAAGGATAAAATCTAAGATTAAGTGTCCCCCTGCTAAAAGGGTTCTTTTAAAAATGTAAACCCATAGCCTAATTCGTTTTATGCAATATCCCATGTTTTTCGTAAAAACCTCTTGGTGATCTATATCAATAAATTGCAGTTTAGCGTTAAACATTTTTTTTTTTTTTTTTTTTTTTTTATTGCGTATTTCTATTTTAATATTAATAATATTGGAAGACTAAAAAAAAAAAAAATCCCTATAAATTATTATTAATTAAATATTATTAATCCTTATAAAAAGCAGCCGACGTTATGGGACGATTAAACCAGAAGTTCTCCCATACTGAGATTAAATAGAGGATTTGAGTAGGTATAGGATGAAAATCAGAACCAGGAAATTTTGTGGAGTTGGTAGCATGAATAGCACTGGTACCAGTATAGGTATGTAGTGGATCGGAAATATCATATTGCCATTTGCCGATAATACCTACATGAAAAAATTGACAAATTAGAATGAGAAACCTTAGCTGGAAAGCATAAGAATTAATTTAAAAATAAATGTTAAAAAATGCCCTAGAGATTTTGTTTTTATAATTATTAAACACTCGTAACGGTATGGGCTCAACTGTCAAAGTTTTCCAAATTGTGAGTCGTACATAAACTTTGGGTATATCATCTGCACATATTTTGAACTTTATCTACTTTATTTAATAAATATTTGTCCATTATAGAGTCCATAGACTCTAAACCCGGGCCCATCAACTGACGGACCGCGCGGACACATTATTACGAACCCTTATGGTCGCGTAAATAAATTCTTATATTAATTTTTATAATAAATTTCGCGGCGGTGACCAGTTTCACCTTGCAACTTTGCCATAGTCAAGCATCGTCTACATTGGTATAAATTGTTTTCATTATATTGCCTATACTAGGACGACCATACTTCGTTTTCTGTGGGATTGTCCCATTTTTGTGGATTATACATCCCGTTGTCCCCACAAACTGTAAACGGGGCGCATACCGTCCCGCTTTCGGAAGTCGGTTACTTACCGAATATGTTGGTAAAACCTTTTTTTTGCTTATTTACAATTTTTAAACTAGAATTTACGAACTAGATAATTATCGCGATGTTTTGGATCGCAGAAAGCTTAGTGACTTTCAAAACGGGCCCTCGTAGAAACTAGTTGGTGACCCGTACTCTAGATCATAATGAGTTAAAATAAAAACAAGATCCTAACAAGACCTAAGCGCGGATCAAGAATAGTAAACATTTTAAAGCGAATACCGGTATCCCTCCCCCCCCCACTGCCAGATCTAGGGGTAGGGGAAAATTGGACACGTTTCGCGGGCGCCACTTCGGCGGGGCGCAAATTGTAAAATATTTTTGGTATAAATTTGAACTAGAAATTGTAAATATCGAAAATAATTTAATAAGAAATATAACGTGTCTAGTACATTTATCTAAATTGTATCGGAATTATATCAGATTTTATCGGAAACAGTATTACTAGGTGTAACATTCGAATATAATAGTTACTTGTACAATTAATGTTGTACCTATATAATAGAGTTGCAGTCACGAAAAATGACCGTGCAGTGCCAATCGGTAGTTTTGTCGTTGCGGATATGCACAACGGGTCGTAGGTGTCATTGCTCATTTTTCGTGCCAATGACTAAAATATTGCTTGTATTACTTGAATTTAGAGGGAAACCTTTTACCTACTGTTATTAAATTATTCATTATTTTTAGAGCCTAAACCCTAAAAATTGTCTCCGGTCTCCGTATTTCCGTAAATTAACGGTGTTCAACTAGTTGGATTTTAATTTTAAAAACAGTTTGATGTTCCTTAACGATGTCTTCTGCGTTTTTACAGGATGATTTTTTTTAAACAATTTTTATTTAATAAATGACAGTTGATTGTAAATAATATTTTTTTTTATTAATTTCAAGTCTTCATAAAAAGCAGCTGTACATTTATTTTTAATTCTATCTGGTGAAAACACGGTTCGCCTGCTCACTATTTTTGTAAGTAATTGCAGTTGAGTTTATTTTATGAAATAAAAAAATTGAAGGTCAGACTTATTTTCGAGGTTGGGACAATTTGAAATTTGTCGATTTTATTGTAGGTGTCTACCTGTTGTCTCATGTAATAGATTTTAACGAGCTGCAGATCACATATTTTTAAACGAATGTTATAATAATATGTTATTATGACGTGTATTGATAATAATTTTTGACATAATGTGGAATTATAATATTATACTATATAATACGGTGGTCGTCGGTTGAATGCTATCATAATATATTTCGATCGTTATATTGTTTTACAAAATAGGTCCGTTCGATTTCGGTCTACTCTTGATCGAATGTTTTCCAACACTCTCGTATACAACATACCTATACATATTATAAATTGTTTACGAAAAAACATAAATAATTATAGATTATTATTTATTATTATTATTATAGCGACTGTGTGTGTTATTTTTCGTTATTATTATTATTTTATTTATTATTATTATATATATTTTTTTTTTTTTTTACACAAATGTAACAACGGCACATTTGTCAACAGCGTCTGTCTTTTATCGCCAGTATTGAAAATATAAAATAATACAAATTTAAACAATAACAATTATTATTATTCCCGACGTATATAGGGGGAAACACACATATGGTATACGAACACGGCCACCGCATATAATATATTGTGTAAATCGTTATCGGGCCGTATAGATTAAATAACGATTTATTACGTCGGTCGGTCGCCGTGTGTACTAGCAAAAAAAAAAAAAAAAAAAATTTAAAAAATAATAATAATGAGAATAAAAAATATCAAATAAAATAATATCACGTCTATAATAACGAAACTGTATAAATTGAATATTGCACTCGCGGTGGTTTGTTATGAATACTATTTGTTACTCGTATAAATATATTATCATATTATAGGCGTGCACTATTGTGTGCACTGCGCAAGCACTATACATATTATTATATAGGTACCTGTCAGATCACTGAGGGTTTTTTATAATACAATTCGTGTGTTTTTTAACAAATATTCGACATTCCGGAAATTTTTGTAATTTTTTGAAATTGATAAATTTTGATAAGAACAACGCACATAACGCAGTTCCACGTGGGAACATCAGCGCATTTCGATCACAGATACGATGTGTAGCACGTACCTACTCATATATAAAAATATAATTATTATTGTTTGCAACAACATAATACATTACATGTAGTACAATAATCAGTCGAAAATGAATGGTTCTTTTTTTTTTTATTATTTTTGTATTATCACTAGTTAAAAATAGTAACGTTTTGCCAAAATCATTGTCGTACGATATTATACTGTTTCACGTAATACGAATATAATATTATAATTTATAATGCATCATGGGCGATTTGGTTCGCACATATTGAACCACCTGTAGATATCATTGACATGCATTTTAATAGACATGAAAATGCCACTAAAAATGTCTTTATTTTATCCAAGTAGGATGGTTAGGCCTTTGTCAGCTAATATATACAAGCACTGGAGGACATAAGAAATTGTTAAAGTTTGCAAACAATTATACTACAAGGTAGGGGAGTGTTCACAGGGGGATGAGGGTATCATATTCCCCTATGGTTTTTTTAGATTTTGAATGGAGCGAGGAAGCTATAGTGGTTTTACAATTATGTTTATTTTTGTTTTTCCGTGTACAACATTTCGACCAGAAGTCATGAACCAATCTGTACATGTAACACCATTTTCCTGTAGAAAATTTTATCTAGTTTGTCTACTTCAAAGAAGCCATTTTTCCATTTTTTTTTTTTTTTTTTTTTTTTTTGGCATTTTCGATAAACGCGTTAAGAAAAACTACCGAAAAATATGTAAAAATGGCCAAAATACGATTTTGTTCTTCTTTTTCTTCGTGTCGGTCAGCAGTGTCATATTCCTTTTTTTTAGCCAAAAGTTAATCAGTTTGAGAACCTCCTCATTTGGTTCCCTGAAAAGATCCACCGCTCCTCTCGCATTTTGCGTTTGTCATTCTGCACTGTATTAAATGTTGGTCGTCCTGCACCTCTCCACATTCGCATTCTGCGGTCTCTCCTATTTTCCACCGCACAAGATTCCTTTTTTGTTTTTTCAACTTCTACCCAGAGACGATTTAACCATGGTCAGCAACCAATAATTTCGTTAAATCGAGATTGATGCATTTATGAATCGTTTTATGTAATGCGCCAATACATTCACTTAGTACACCTTTTTTTCTATGCATTTTAACATAAATAAAATAATATTATTTTGTTTTAATTTTTTTTATAATGTAGTATCTATAATAATATTTTATATAATAAAATTATTTAATTATAGATTAATTTTACTACATTCCTAAGTATAATAAATTACAATTGTGTATGAATGGATGCAGAAAAATACGTTAAATTAACAATTATTGGATTGCATTGAATTCATAGTCAAATTTACAGAAATGACCCTTTTCTTTATAGGTATAGTGATTTATCGATTTTTGGGAAAATACCCCCCCCCCATTTCAAAATTCTGAGCATTTCATTGCTACAAGGAAGATGACACTATACTTACTCACGTTTGCTATCGCCATGTATCTTATGGGTAATATAGAAAAAATGATACTACTTAAAATTTGAACTGTGACATTTAAACAAAATTTGTTTGAACACATATTACCAAATTTAAATAATGAACATTTTCGGAGCCTTTTTGTAAAATATTGTCTGATAAAGTAGTAACAGCAGTTTTAATTTTTTTTTTTTCACTTATAAATTCACAGATCTCTAAAAAAATATTTTAGAAAAAGGCCCGAGGTACCCTTCAAAATATTTCATTATTTAAATTTGGTAATAGGTGTTTAACCTGTAAATTTAACCTAAATTACATACATAGTTCCGATTTTGAATAGTATCATTTTTACTACATTTTCCATTAGATAGGTGCACGGAGGCAGCAAATATATATACCGAAAAATATTTTTGCCAAATTATAAGCTACTGTTTTCATTTCGGATAATTTCGAACTTGGTCATGATTGACAGAATCAAAAGGCTTTTTTTAGTCTATATAAATTGGAACTAATCGATGATCATCGGATACTTCATTCATTATATATGTATAATATCTATGTAGGGACGTATTTAGGGGAGGGGAATCCCTTTTTCGGACAGGATTAATGATGGGCAAATTCGGATTTGGTCTTGGTTTTGTAAAAAGACCAAGACCAAGACCAAGACTTGACTGCAAGACTCTTTACAAGTCTTGCTTTTATATAAAATAAAAGTTAATAAATTTAATATATTATTTATTATATTTTTTTTCTCGGTATAAATACACTATTTACAATTCCACATCGAATCTCCAGATTTCTCGTAATGCAATTATCAATATTCTATTGTAATATTATCGAAAAATATTATCGTCTATGGATTATATGGGACATAGGTAAATAAATTTCATACTATATCTCGAAAGTTCGGTGTTATCGAAAATAGTCAACTACATAAGTACATTCAATAACATCCAGAAAGAGCTCAAAACGGTGGCAAAATGTGTTGTACACTAAGGTATATAACATAATAAAAGTCACTTTTTTTGGGTTATCCAAAATCGAATTTTGGATTACTCATGAGTCAATGGAAAGTGGACCTAGCGTCTCGCAGTTTTTTTCTACCCCCTCCCTTGTTTCTTAAAGCCCCTGTACATAGGTACCCATTAGGGTGACAATGAAAATATATAGCTTCCTCTAGAGAATACCAAAAAATGTGACTTTGACATCAATTCGAGTCCGATCCTATTGGCACACATCCCTCTATCATTTTCCACAGCTAGTTTCACCCAAAAGGTCGAATGTAAGTAGATCTAATCAATTTGTTATTTTTTAGCTCATAATATGTAGCTTCCGGGATGTGCCGAAAAAGTATCTCCCGGAAGCTGCCTATTATGACCTGAATAATAATAAATTGATAGGGCTGTTTTAGGAAGGTCTAGATAGTGCCCAGCAGAAACCATTTACCATGGCTGAAACGGAAACGTAATGGGTGGCGCCATGTCCGGTCTGTGCTGTTAGAATTTATCTAAATTTTTGTGAACGGGGGAGGGAAATAACCCCCCTATTTTCTCTTGTATCTGCCCCTGTATATGTATAAATAAATTATTTATCCGTATTTATAAATTTAGTTAAAAAAAAAAGCAAGACTGCAAGAATATGCGAGACCAAGACCAAGACCAAAATTAAATCAACACGACCAAGACCAATATCAAGACTGAGTTAACAAGACCAACACTCCCATGGTCTTGGTCTTGCTTTGTGCATCACTAGACAGGATAGTATATTATTATTGTTTTAGATTTGAAAGCAACGATAAATCATTAATAAAAAAAAATTCGATTCTGAGTGGAGCTTCGATGTAATATTATTTAATCTATATTTACATGTATATAATTCTGAACGTTTTTATGTTTGTTTGTTTATCTAACTTTAATAGAAATCCATACTATTCAACCTATCGACACTAAATTTCGTACGTGTTCTCCAGTCTTCGGGGCAAGTTTAAGTAACATTTTGAAAAAAAATTAGGTGCTATGAAAGGAAGTAATCAGTAAAATACATTGTCACACATTGTAATGAGTACAATTAGATTTTGTTGATTTCCTAAATACCAATTAATTGTAATAATAATAAATTAATATTATACGAGTACGTATATAGAATTAATTATCTACCATTATATTATACTACAATATTATCTATTATTATGGCTCGGAAACAGTAAATATTTTAAAAATCCGTTCCCGAATTAGAATGTAACTAGGCGATAACATTGATAAATCATTGATTGACATTGATCATGGGAATTGAAAAAAATAATTTCGCTAACCTTTGAAGTCAGATAATAATGATGAATATTGACGAATTCAAACTTTTATAATCCCATTATACTATTATAGTAATAAATAATTATAAATTTATTTAATTAATAACCCAAATACTTGAGATAAACATAATAGATAGAAACAGATACAATTCATTTCCAGTAGAATATAATTAAAAATATTGACCGTTTATAAAATATATAAATAGGAATACTATTTGTTATAGCATATGGCATAATTAAATATGGAAATAGAAATTGTATAATAAAATAATATTTACATTTCTTGGTTTCGTGAGTATTTTTGTAGTACGTCTTCATTATAATAACAATAAAAAATAAATAATTATGTTTATTTAAGATTTAAGACACATTTTTACTAATATTTGAAAAGCATCTATACTGTTGTAAAATATATAATTAATAATATTAATAGTATTTGTTATATGTATATATTTAGAGTGGACAATAGATATAAAAATTTAAATCATGGGCAGAGCCAAGTATTCTATCTAGTACATTATAGAAAAACAAAAATAGGTAACCACGAAAATTGTGTTTGTTATTTTATTAATTCCTCTATATTTCTAACATATTTTCGTCATAAAAGGTAGCTTAAGAAAACTACTGAAAAAATCAAAAATGACCTCTTTAAAGTACCAACTAACAATCAAAAAAAACTCTTTACCCTAAAACTCCTATTTGACTCCTTCTACCACAAAACAATAAAAAAAATAAATTATAAAAAATGTATATATACAAATTTATATATACAAAAAAAAAACATCATTCTAAAACTAATAGCTTTCTCGCTCCATTCAGAATCTAAAAGATCATCAATATTTTAAGGTCCGTCACTCTGGCCCTGCCATTTTCAATTTCAATAAAAAAACTATTCAAAATTATGTAATATCATTTGTAACCATTTGTAACCACCATAACTTTTTTTGTAACTAACCCTAAAGCACTTAAAACTGGACTTCCTTATGGCAGGGCCAGGGTGACGTCACCCTGGCCCTGCCATAGGGAAATTCGCGTTTTAAATTTCTGCAAATGGTGTAGAATTATGTAATATCATTTGTAATCATTTCTAACCACATGTCGATATAATGCACGCTGAACAACTTATCCGAACCGGCCGGAACAGTGGGTTCGCACTTTGTACTACGTGTATGGAAGTCCAGTTTTAAGTGCTTTAGGGTTAGTTACAAAAAAAGTTATGGTGGTTACAAACGGTTACAAATGATTTTACATAATTTTGAATAGTTTTTTTTTATTGAAATTGAAAATGGCAGGGCCAGGGTGACGGACCTAATATTTTAGGGCGTTAAAAAATATTAGCCTCGGAACACCAAATTTCTATATACGTCTCTGTAACTGTATTCAGTTTAAACATTGGCCTATAGTTATTGTTTACTCCTAATTTCCATATACATAAATTTGATAACGCAAAACTAATTTTCCACGCACTGTAGAAGAAAATTCCTGAATTCATACATAATTTAACAGGCAATGGATTGATCGAGCTCAGGAATAACCTGAAAAAAATAAACAAGTTTATATGAGATATTTAAAAAAAAGGTGATATTTATTACATTTTAATTATTTTTAAAATAATTAAAAACGTGCCACAAATTCGTGTATGGGAGGGAGGTGTTATGAGTTCATATATATATATATATGAAAAATAAAATCATATGTTGAGAATTTTGTTTGTGGAAATCGTTTTTGCTGCAATAATTATTTAAATTTTGTGGACATTTATATTGGGGGAGGGTAGAGGAATAAAATTAATTGAAAAACTATTTTTTATAAAAACTGTCAAATTTAATAGTAGGTATTAAATGTTGTAAATTTTGTATTCTTGATTTTTTTTTTTTTTTCAGAATTTACTGCAATTTTCAAGTATTATTAACGAATCAAACGACAGCATCTTGGAGACAACTGCAGCTCGGTATCGGTATGTTTTTCTTTAATTTTTTTTCTCTTAAATCAATATAACTAGGTAGTCTCTTCTACACACACACACACACACATACACACACACATACCAAAATGATTATTATTCTTGTATATACCTACATTATATATATTCGAATATAACGATATACCTAACCAACCGATGTGTTTAATCCGCTTTACTGCCCGCGATATACGTTTTTATTTCAACGACCTAAAATGTTCAAATATACAACATACAAATATTGTTTGTTTCCACTAAATATTAGTATTGAATTATGCAGCATAAACAATAAACAGTAACAGTTTTTTAAAGAAAACAACT
This sequence comes from Pemphigus obesinymphae, assembly GCA_025469235.1. Taxonomy (NCBI): domain Eukaryota; kingdom Metazoa; phylum Arthropoda; class Insecta; order Hemiptera; family Aphididae; genus Pemphigus; species Pemphigus obesinymphae. Next base: position 47,265 of record JAIPRL010001984.1, read on the forward strand.
TCACGTATATGTAACCGCGCAGTATCTTATCTGCTCGCAGGGCGAGGTGTTATATAACTTGACAACTAATTGATGACAACCTAAACCTTTTTTATTGTGCAATATTTATAGAATCTTAATGGAATCATACCGTTTATTTCGCCACCTTGCACTTAGTTGGTACCTTTATACTATATATACACATTTTTGTATAATATTATATTATATAGAATCATCTTGGAAAATGGGCGGGGAGAAACTGTAGTGACCGGGCTTAAAATATTTTTATTTCTCGCTATTTTGTCTCCAGAACAGACAGTAGAGTACCTATAGTACCACCTAAGTGGTAAACTGTAAACGCTTCATAGTTCTGGAATCATTTTACTTCGACCTCTCAATGGTTATATTGGTAGAATATTCGAAAAAATACTAAGTATGTAGGATGTATGTATACAATGTAATTTATGATAATAATAATAATAATAATAATACACAATGCGTAGAGTGATAAAAAATATTGAGGAAGGCTAAATGACCTTCATTTTTTCTCATAAACTCTTTTCAGTGCCATTCATTGTTATTATATATAATTTCTAAAACATTTAAAATATAAATAATATATATAATATTTCTTATAAGACGACTAAATACACCTATAAATTTACCCAATACATGTTTTCAGTCTAGACGAATTGAAAAAGAAATTTTCAGGTAAATTATTTCAAGTTATTCTGATAAAAATCCTAATCATGTCAGTAACTTTAAAAATTATTTCTCAATTATCCCAATATAAAAACTATAGTAGGTATTCGTATTCATAGAGCAAAATTACCGGGGAGTGGGGTGCAAATGGAAAATTGTTAAAAAATATTTGAGCTATTTATTATTTTGTTATAAAACGGAAAAAAATAATGCCAGACTTAAAATTTCAAATTTGCACCAAATTATTAAAACTTTTCAAAAACTTAAAAGCAATTTTGACATTTATTTTTTCATGCGATTTTCATGTATACCTACCTAATAAAATTGGAAATACAATTTCTAATCTATATAGTTATAGTTTTTTTATAACGCATTTCTTTCGTTATTTTTATATAGGTACGTAAAATTATGATGAAATATATTTTCATCATTTTGATGTAGGAACCTAATTCGGAAAATTATAATCCTACATATTTTTAATTTACCATTTTTTTTTTTTTTTATACTAAATCTAAATTATTATATTATAGTATCATGATACAGATTTGTACATCATTAGTTTAATCTATTTATGTTTGTATATTATATTAACAAGATCGACCTTCGCCAAGAATAGTTTTTCAAATGCAATCATTTATCTTTTCTTACGAATCAAAAAATTAATAAAAAAAAAAAAAATTTGAAGATATAAAGAATATTTCAGTATACCTAATAAAATATCTGACTTCTCTGTCAGAAATGTCTGCATACACTTATGATTAGGTATATCAATAAATATATTATATCTATATAATACGTATATGTACCCACTCGTATAATTCCGAAAGTTTGTTTGTTTATATTAGAATAGAAATCCATATGGTTCAACCGAGCGACATTAATTTTTGCATACACGTTTGTCATATTCTAGAGCACATTTTAAAAAAATCTGTCCATGTTGAAGGATATAGACAATCGGTAAAAACTTGATTACGCAGTATTAAACGTAGGTATATTATATTATTTTTCATTCATTAATTATATTAATGTATGTACTGTCTAAATTGTATAGATATACTCGTATAGATATATAATAAAAAATTTATTTCCAGAGCGAAATAATCAAAAAATATAATAGTAGTAAATATAATACATGTAAGTACTAAGTATCTAATAATAAATGATAAAATTCAGAATTTAAATTTGCCCAGGCTCAATGTATGGGGGGAAGCAAACATAATTCGGCGCTTCTTTAAAAATGTGAATAAGCAAAAAAAAAAAAAAATGCCTCTCTCACTTTATTTTCGTTCGTTTACTTCTATATACAGCAATTTTTATAATATATTATATTATCCACTTTATTTTTGTTACAGTTATTACTATTATTAGTATGTACCTACCTATATAGGTTTCTTAGATGATGAATTTTACCAGTAAAAATGTATTTATGCCAGTGAAAATTTTCTCTACTGAGATTTATTATTTGTACGAGTATATAAAATAATTTTTTTTATAATTTTTAAGTAATAAAATATATTATTATGTTCTAAATATTTGGAGAAAATATTATTTAATAATATACAATTGACTAATAATTAACAACTATAGGTATATGAATATAATAGGTACATATATGACCTAATCGTGATAATTTTAATACAAAAAATTATCCTTCTCGTTATTATATACGCAGTGATTAGATATATATATTATATACATATATAATATATATATATATATATATATATATATAATATCTATAATTATCATATTTCATTTCAAATATTTGTAAGTACTTCACGACATTATATTACAAAATTGTATATTTATTAAACATGTTCTATTTTGTGATAATAACTGATAAAAAATTTAATTAAAATTAAAATAATTTCACTATCAATTTTCTACTCGCAAATTTACACACAATCGTTTTCGTGCACGTACGTCGTAGGTACCTTATATTATTATAGTAATTATATGCTGTTAGTTTATTTCCTTAAATTTTACTGAGTTTTTCGCATCTGAGCAAATATACACGATTATACAATCGAAAAATTATCAAGCCAACATTCAGAGGTGCAATAGATACCTCAACTGCATGCATTTAAATCGGATGGAATCATTGAATGACATTTTGGTGTTAAATTATTATTTATTATTTTGAAAATTAGTTGATGAAAAAAAAATTATTCTAGATAGATTTAAACTATTAGAGCTTTTTTTTTTCTTTTTTCATTCTTAAAGAGGTATAGAGGACTCCGGATTTTTATTTTAATAAAAAACTTATAAACTTCTTTGCTGTTCAAATTTCCAATTTTTACTAGATTTTCCCGATAATTAACACCGATTGGTCACTTCTTCACTTTTAAAGGACAATAAATCCTAAGATTGCTTCACATAATTATTCATTCTGAATTCCATTCCAAGTATGTATTACGTTGGACCAGCGATTCCCAAGCTTTTTGAGGCTATTACTAAATAGGTAATAGATATAAAAGCCTAGGCTTAATTATCTATGGCTTTTTTTTTTGTTTAAATTACGAAAAATAAATGACATTTTTAATTAACCATCGTTCAAACAAAGTGCACACCTGTTCTTTTTTTTATTAAATCAAGAAGTAATGTAAGTCAATTTCATATTTCTTAGTTCTAACAACTTTTTTAATATTCGATGCAGTTTTAGCCAATGTAGGTACATTGTAAGTCGTGTTCAAAGTTCGATCAGTTACTTGCTTTTGTTTTCATTGTCCACCATTGTCGAAAATTCGCTTTCACACCTGTTAGTTGTAGCAAATGGGATTAGTATTTTCAAGGCTTTTTTCGATATTAATGTATACCGACTTGCCACCAATCTTTCGCCAAAATATTGCTGGTTGTGTGTTTTCGAAATATATTTTCGGTGTATTGCCTTCGTGAAGACCAAGGAATTATACTTAGGCTTCAATTTTAATGTCTGGAAATATTCCTCTATATCCACTGAAAAGGGTCTAAACGTCCAAGAATTTATTTGGCGATTTTCCACATCAGAAAAATATTTGCTGATATGTAGAATGTTCAACTGATGATCAGTTGAGAGTTATTTCATTTGTGAAAGAACATTTTTTTTTGCTTGCGTTGAACACCATTGTTAGTTCTGTGAACATCGAAACGTATTCGACTTCAGCTCTGCGTTGGTAAAAAATACGGGAAGAACACTGGTAACCTTATCTTGAGGTGTTAAAATATTCGTCATATTCCCTTGCAAGCAGAAGTTAAGCGTATATATTTCTCCAAAGAAATTCGCAAGATATGCCCGTTTGGAAATAAATACCTACGTTATCTGTTATTTTGGCATGTAACTCTTTCTACTTATTCCGTGTTTTTCCTTTCCAGAAACAAAGCAATTTCTTCTCAAAGCTCGAGCACTTGGTATATAAAGTAAGAATAATAATTGATTATTATCTAATAAATAATTAATTTGGTTCTGTTTTTGTTAATAAAACAATTTTTTTAAATTTTGTTAATAGTTTTGTTTTGTAACTCAATGATTCGATCCTTGTCTTTACCCATCAGAAAATCCCATTTTATCCATCAAAAGGTAGTAACCTCCAGATTGGGAATCACTGCGTTAAATTGTTATAGATTTCCATATAATGTCCTTACTATAGCTCATCATATTCGTCTTTTAATGGTCTCAATTATTCTATCGTCTGAACTTCTCCGAATAGTTCATTAAACTCTGCGTTTCAAACACTCCCTATAGTAGTATTGTTGTTTTTCTTATTTGGCCCATATATTAGGTGTAGAGATTGAAAATTTCCGAAAAATTGAAATCAGGAAAAATTGGAGGGAAAATAAATTGTATATAGTATACAATATACTAACATATATTAATTAATATTATATTACCGTAATATCAATTATTATGAACAACCTACCTTTTAATTATTTTTATTTTAGATTCTGAGTGGAGCGAGGAATGTATAGGTTTTATGTTTTCATTGTGATGTATTTTTTAAAAATGTTCGAGTATAATAAGTCGAGTAGGAGTTTTGGATTAAAAAGACTTGTTTGATAGCAAATTGGTTATAGATGGTACTTTGAAGAGGTATTTTTTCGATTTTTCCAGTATTTTTCTTAAGTGTTTAAAGAAAATTTATCTTTTATACCTACAGTATATAACTCGGAAACAAGAAAAAGAGCAAATAACCAAATATAAAATGTAATCGCCCTGGTTTAGTTGTTACGTACCAATTTTTATTTTTATTTAATTTCAATAATATTATACTGAAGCCTAATCATATCAATCCTAAAATTAGCATAATATTATACTTAACGTTTTCATCAAATTCAATGTTTCATATTTTTTAAAAAAATTAAAATAATAATACACTATATCCTGTCCTGTACTGAAGTGATAACAAGTAGTGATAACAGCGCGGCCGTCATACTATATATAACGCCTGATTGATAATAATCATTTGTTATTAGCCACATGTTATCATTTATCACTTATCGTACTTATTTACGTTGTCTTTATTATTTTTATTATTATTATTATTATCAATTATTATTATCTTTCGACCTTTTTCAATTTTTCTTTTATTTCCAATTTTACACGGACCCGCGGAAAAATAACCGGGTTTTCGAGTTTTTCGAAAATGTTGAACCGTCAATTGTATAGGTAGATGTCAGCCTGAGATGTTTTCCGATCGTAAAACCACTAATACATACCGCTCAGAGTCCGAAAATCGATAAAATAAAAAAAACCGGCCCGAAAAAATTGATCCCTATACCACGAATGATTGCAGATGAACCGTGGGGCGCAACCCCGTTCACCGGAAGAGCCAAGCCGTACCGCGACTGTGGTAGAGATGAAGAACGAAGAGACCATGCAAAGCCACCAGCAGCGGAATATGTTGGCCGAGGCGATAGCGTCGCTCCCGCCGGTGCCGCAGAACTTGTCGGCCATCGCCCTGTTCCATCAGCTCCCGATACTGTACCAGCAACACTACCAGCACATGTTACAATCCCGAATCCTGCCGTACCTGCAGGAATCGCTGAGGTTGCAGAGCAGCGTCAACTTTGTCGACAAACCACAGCTGCCGGTAAGTGTCCTAAACGGTTTGTAGATTTAAGTTTTATGTTACGGCAATATTCTCGTATAAATATATATATATACGTACATATATGGGGAAAATGTATTATAATAATCGGTGTGTTCGGACTGTTCCGGGATCGAAGAAAGAGAAACTAGCTAGTATTCCTTTTCTCGTTTCTAGAAAAAAAATAAAAAATAAAAAATGAACATCTTTCGTTCCTTGACAATTTTTAAAAATATGCAGGGATAAAATGAAATTATTTGCAACATAAAAACCCGGACCCACCTGGTTTTTTTGTGTAATTTCATTTATGTCTTAAATCAAAAGATCCAGGGAAGCCGCTTCGCACCGCGGATAGGATATTGGTTGGTGGTGGAAATCGGTATAGTATCTAAACGTTATAGATTCCGATAGTAGCGGAGAACGTATTGGTTCAACAATAACGCACGTTGATGTGAAGAATTTTTTCGGATTTAGTTATTGAATCGGTAAATTCTAGTAACTAGAATCTGGTTGTTTTTTTCTAAATCGGTCATTTATCGATTTTACCAGATACAATTTTCTCGAGCGTAACAGAAAACTAACTAAATGACCAAAACTTGTTATAAATTGAAAAATATAATCATTTCAGAGACTTGCAATTCATACTGTAACACTTATAATATTGACGTGATAAAAATAAAAAATAAAATCTAAAAAAATAATAATACACTACCCATTTTGTCTGAGGATCGATAACTAAATTCCATCATCTCTACCGGGAGGATTTTTTAAACTATAATTTTAAAAAAAGGAGCGAAAATAAACGTTCAAGTTCTTCGTAAAAATGAACGAAATTCCAATACGTTCTAAAAATGTAACGAAATCAATAGAACGAGTTCTTTTAAACCAATGCTGGGCAAATTCATGATTTTTTTTTTAACTCAATTAAGTTAAGTTTGTATAAAAAAAAAATAGTAAAAGTTTAAAGTTAATAGTTATTTCTTTTTCTTAACGATTAAGTTAAAAAAATTACTTATTAATTAAGCTAAGTTAATTTTTAAAAAAAAAACAAGTTAAATTAACAAGATCAAATATAAAAATTTAAGTCAATAGTTAAAATTAACTTAACTTTTAACTTAACTGTTAACGCATTAACTCGTGATGCCCAGCATTGCAATGAACGCGTTACTTCCAAGCACTAATTATACTAATATTACACACTAATATAGAATAAACTTAAATTATTTGGAAGATATATGTTATTAAAAGCCTTTTTAGGGATGATCTTTTTGGTCAACATTTAAAAATCAAACGAAAACCTCTATATATTTTTTCGCGAACATATTTCGTTGTCCGATTTAAAGTTCTCGGTAATTACGTTATTATTCCATAAATAAGACGCTTATAAATATGGGATATAGGTACATAATATACATTTTCATATAGGTACCTATAATATATTTGTCTTTTTGAATATTATGTTCGTGAAACTGTGAAACTTATATCCTCCCTATATCGAAACGAAATCGGTTTTAAGAGACCAATTTCTATTCAGGCACCAAACCACATTCTTCTAGTACATTGTCAAAAATTTACAAAAAATATACACGAAGGACCATACCTACAAACATAGTTATTGTTCGGCATCAATGGTCCCTGCTATATACGATTACACAGGGTAATTCACTATGTTGTTACACTCTATTTTTAACCCTACTATGCATATTTTTAATATTTCATGTGATATAAAAAGTGTTGTCTATACAAATTTTATTTTTCAAATATAAATTATACACTATGGGTAATATAGTACCCTTACCTCCTTGGACCTTGAATAAAAAAATGCGTATAGATTTAAAAACTAATAAATTGTATGTATACCTCCTATTACCTACTTATATATTATAATTGATATTATGTTAATCGGTAATATTTAGTCAAGTACTTATACTTGAAAAATTATTACGAACGAAAGGTATAAATTGCTCGCCATTGTATTTTTAAAATAATTTATCAGTGTTTAATAAACAATGTGGTATCTATTATGAACATATATTCAAAAGTATAAACAACTCAAGGAGAATATTATGCCTAATATAATACACAAATAAAAATAACTAAGAAACTATAGGTACTCAATAAATATCGAATATTAAATGATAGTTCACGATACATCAACATTTTCAAGTAAAAAATTCACCTGAATAAAACAAATTTTAGTAGAAAAAAGATAGTTTCCGTTTGGGAAATAAAATCGTAATGCCATATAATAACTGCACTATTTAAATAACATAAATACTACGTCAAAGTATTTGATTCATATTATGGGTGCTTAAGTAGGTACCTCCTACCACCTATATTTTAATTTTAATAATTTCAAAAGTAAATAAATAAATAAATATGCATTGTCATTTACAATTAATAAAACCATGCTTAGTAAACGAATCACTGTATACGATTAATATTTCATATGATAGTATAGGGATGCTATTTGATTTTTAATGTGAAAAATGTATCGTAAAACCATTTGAAGATGGCCGTGAGGTTTTGTTTATTGTTCACACCACACGATTTTAAAGAGTATTATTTAGGCAATTTATTATACTTTCTTTGTACGATTTTATGTTTGTGTATTTTATTAAAAGAGAAATACTTAAATTTAATACCTACTTTTAATCAGCATAATAATCAAAGTAACTATAAGTCTATAAACATACAATATTAGTTCTTTATTCATAACAATTATTTATATTTTAAGGTTTTAGCTCCGGTTCTTTTAAATAAATAAAATAAGAGTTATTTACCAATATGACCAATTAGGTATTGACCAAAATAGCGGTAGACTGCACGTTACCCTCTTTACCCCTACGAGTGCCCTTGTCTGAGTATATATACTATGCACAATGCATATATAAGTACGTATAGTTTATATTACAATATTTTTATTCGATTTTCTTATACATATACCACAATATAAATTGCCAATGCTGAGCAAGTTAATGATTTTATTAAATCAGTTAGGTAAGTTAATAGAAAAAATAATAAAAGCTTAAAATTAATATTTTTTTTTCTTAACAATTAAGTCAAGTTAAATTTAAAAAAAAATTTAACTTAAGTTAATTTCTATTTTATTTTTTTGTATGAGTCAATATAACATTTGAGATATGCAGGTATAATTAAGTACCTATCTATTATTTTTTTGGAAATATTATTATTTGTAACTATTTAAGAATTAAAATTTTTTAAATATATAACATAATATTATTAAAAATACTACAATGTATTTATAATAATTATTATTACAATTTACATCGAATAGGTTTATAAAAATGTGTAATTATTTATTTATTTTTAATTATTACTCTTTTCTTCAACATTTTAACAAATGGAAATTGCTCATTGCAAATTAGTTTGTTGATGGGAAATCTAATATAATATAATATACTATATAGTATAATAATACGAAGAAATTATTATACAATATATAGATATTCTAGTTTTATTTATATTTTCAGGAAATAAATAATTCTTGTAATATAATAATTATTAGAAACGATAAAAATAACTTTATTTTATTCAACCATTTTGACAATAACGAAATCAAAATGTATCAATTTTTTCAAAATTAACTTAAATGGGTTATAATTAAAAATAACTTGTTATTTAAAAGTAAAAACAACCAAAAATATGTCAAGTTAACAAAAATCAAATATAAAAAGTTAAATTAACTGAACAGTTAACTATTAACTCGTTAATGCCCAGCATTGATTTAAATGCGTTTCTTCCAAGCACTAATTATAATATAAAATAAACTTAAATCATTTGGAAGATTTATATTATTAAAAGCCTTTTTAGAGATGATGTTTTTGGTCAACATTTAAAAATCAAACGTAAACCTCTATATACTTTTTCGCAAACATATTTTCGTTGTCCGATTTAAAGTTCTCAGGAATTACATTATTATTCCATAATATGGAATATAGATACATACTATACATTTTTATATACCTATAATATATTTGTCTCTTTTAAATATTATGTTCGTGAAAATGGCTGTTCTATGAAGTTTATATCGCCCTATATCGAAACATAATCAGTTTTAAGAGACCAATTTCTATTTAGACACCAAACTACATTTTAGTACTTACATGGGAAAAAATTTGAAAAAAATATACACAAAGGACCATACCCTACTCAAACATAGTTCTTGTTCGCATAACTACATACAATACAATTTATTAAGTCAAGAAAATATCATAGTTGGAAAAAATATATGTATAAAAGGGTTAACCTAACTGAAAAAGACCCTGGTATTTTTCTTTTAATATTGAAGTTTCGGGTTTTCATAAGCGGGCTACACGCCGTCTGATTTGGTCGGCCGGACCGTCGCCCTGACCAAATCAGGTGTTACCTTCACACGGTCTGACTATTAACCCCAATCTCGTCGGGTGTTTTTAGCTCGGTATCAATAAATCGATTTATTATAGTTTTTGTAATAATTAGTATAATATTTTTTTTTTATAATTTTTATCCATCTATATATATATATAAAGTATATACATATCTAAGTATATAGGTAAATAGTTCATCATCATGGCCCCGCTATTATCTAAAAAACTTCGCATTCTGTTATTACAGGCTGAGTTACCATTACTTACTATTTAATATTACTATTATTATATATAATATATTATTATTATTACTAATTACTAGTTATTTACGTATATATCATAGAACAGTGCACAGATTTCTATTTTTGAACCAACGTGTGATAGTGTATCAACATTTCATGCTGTGCGTGATAGCATAAACGTTTCAAAATTGACTGATAAATGATAAATAAATATATTGAAAATATGAAATAACGGCTAAATCAGGCCGACAAATACTACACACTTTCCAATTCGGTCAGGTAGTGAAGAGATCAGGTGGCGCGGCCACCCGACAATATCCAACCGGATTTTAATCAGATGACACATGTACAAACAACCTGATATTACACCTGACCTGACCGTCGGGCCGACAAAATCAGGCCGTGTGTAGCCCATTTTAGAAGTTTCTACAAATAATTAAAATGTTAGGTTCAATTTATGTTTTTATTTATTAAATGTATGTTTAATTTTAGTGGTTCCCGAAGCGGTACTTCTACAATCAGTTTCTATCCCTGAATCATAATAATTAGTCGTTATATAGGTACCTATATAGGTAGGAACATATAGGTACTTACAATTTAAAAATAATCATATACCAATTAAGATTTTTATTCTATGAACAGACTAGATTGCATGATAAATTACTATTAGTATTTATTATACTTCTTAATTATGTATTGGTTCTCAAAAATAGATTTTATTGTTTTTAAAAAAAAAATCTTAAAACATTCGTATCCCAGAAAATTAATAAAATATGCTAATAATATTATGTCGTAGTCGTATAATGTCCAAAATATTATCTAATCCAGAAGTATGCAGTTTTATGCAAAATACGATCATTACCCATTTATTCATACATTCATTCATTCACATTCATTCACGGTTATTCGTTTTAGAAATCAAACTGAAATCAATAGCTGTATAAGATGGTAAAATATACCTTCAAATAATAATATGTAAAATCCAGTCTCTAGATGTTAGATCTTAGGTAATAGGAGGAATTTTTTAGACGTTCAACCACTGCTCAGTTTTCAAAAATATTATGTTTTGTTATAGGTTTTCTTATTCAATACTGTAATATTACAAATAAATATTACTAATAACAAGGTTAAATTTACCAATGTTACCGTTAAAATATTTATAACACATCCATTAAATACAATTGTTCTTTTCATAAAGTGGACATTCGCTTCATGAAATGTATGTATGTTCTGAATATGGGATTTTTCATTATATAAACAGTCATTTTATGAAAAAGATACTAATATAGATATCCATATTATGCATTTGTAAATTATATATTAGGTATCTATGTAATTAATTATGCAAATTTATGAAGAATTTCCACAATTAATATTACTTATTTGGTATCGTAGGTACAATACGTTTTTTGACAAACAACATTGTTTATAATAATTACTTACGAGATTATTACAAATTTACAGTATAATTAATTACTTAAATATTGTATACACAATATTATTTTCAAAAAATATTTTGAAAAAATTTATCTATTACATGCATGTGTATATACAATGGCATTAGAACAGAATAGATAAATGGCATTCATCTATAGTTCCGACTGTGGACTAATATTAACTGTTAACATTTAAATTTAGAATTTCATAAAATGTATTATATTATGAAACAGTAATAATTATTACACTTATATAATAATATAATGTAGGCAAGTCCATTTTTAAACTTTATACAGTAATGGTAGTAATAAATAATGTTTAAAGTAATAATTAATTATATTGTAAGTTTTAAGTAATATGTAAATAATATATTATTTACAAAACATATCGGTTTCATTTAATTAATTATATCTTTAAACATTTTTGAAATTGTTTGTAATTTTGAATAATAAATAATATTATACAAAATAACATGTAGTACTAGAATGAATGCTATCAGAAAAGCCTTTAACCTTAAACGGCTAAAACTCCTAATTGATTCCTATGCTACCCAAAAAGTTGTTTCGGGCTAAAGTAATAAAATAATTATTATACTCTTCAAATAATGATGAAAAGAACTCCGAGGTTCGCCACGTTCCCCTCCTCTGCAAATCGTACTACAATAAACAGGATAAAATTCTCGTGTAAACATAATAATATCATTAGGTAGGTATATAGAAAAGTGAATTATAGTACACAGTATTACGTTTTGAGAAACTAATAGAATATGACATGGAACTGTGAAATAACTTAATTTAGGTACTACAAACTACTCAAAAGACTATTACTGTATAAAAGATCTAAAAATAAAATAATGTACTAAAATAATACAATTTTATCCGCGTATTAATCACGTTTTTTAAATAAAAAATGGTTTTCAAGTTATTAACTGACTAAACTGGTAGGATATATTCTGGGTAATATGCATCGCGATCACTAGAGATACAGTATCAACGACAAAAATGAAAAAAGAAAAAACAACTCAAACGTATTAGACTTCCTAGGGTGCGTACGAAAACTCGAATTAACTATAATCAACTGCACGTCGTTCGAGAAATCAGAGTTAACTATACGACCATTGTTCGAAAACGTCATGTTATTCAATCCGAGTTAACTCTTGTTGCCCGAATTAAATAAGTAGGTTATTTGTTACTCTACCGATAATAATTCTTATCATCATATAGATAACAAGTAATTTTCAATTATGAATATTTTATATTATTTCAACGTTCATTTTCAACGCCATCGTTTACTTCGTAGTTTGTAGTTACTTTTAACGTTTCATCGTGAAAGTTACAATTGAAATAGGTATTATATTATATATAGGTACCTAATTTAAAGAAATTTTACAATATATTTTCAATCACCCACCAAAAAATCTTTTCATATTAACTACCGTTCAAGTTTTTGGAATGCTCTCGATCACTACTCTACTCTTATCAACTTTACTGTACTCTACTCTAACTACGAATAATAAATAAACATTACAATTAGTATTATACTATATTTATGTATATTATAGACCTCCAAATGTTTTATGCCAGCCAAAATATGATGTTTAATATTTAATTCGAAACTGATGAGAACCGGAACCACATATTTAAAAAAATCGGTTCCGATTCAAAACCGTTAAATTTTTTCACTAAAAACCGGAACCGGTATCAGTACCGATAAAATCAAAAGGTTCCTTGCTATACGGATACACGAATATATATATATATTCATAGTTAAAGTAGAGTCGATGGTAGAGTAGAGTAAATACGATATTTACCATAATAATATTATTCATAGTTAATTTTTTTTACTGAACACTATTATTATTATTCCTAAAGAAAATTTTCCCGTATAGCTATTACGCAATCCCATTTAAAAGAATGGATTTTGAGGAGAACGAATACAGATCTTAGGACCATATTATTATTATTATTATTATGTATTTTTTTTTTCTCGCCGTTCGTTGTACACAATAATAATAATATTAATATATTAACAGTGTTGGATAGTAACGTAACGAACGTTAATCGTTACTGTAACGTAGCTACATTTTTGAGTAATATTGTAGGAACTTTGTTATTTAATTTTTGTAGAAATATAAGAGTTAGGTTACTAGGTTAGTTATCTGTAAGTACTTTATAAAATACGCGTTACATATTTGTAAATAAAAAATTTAATTCATTCTAATAAATTCGTCTAAAATTGACGATGGCCCATCATATCTGCGAAAAGTAAATATTTTAACGGCTGTATGATTTCGTACAATAAGTAGGTGCAGGCATGATATTGAATTTTATAATATTCGATTGACGATTATCAGAAAAAAATCAAGATATTTTTGACATTTAGTTTGTTATTTTCATTTTTACATATTTGAAAATGTGGAAAGTAACGTCACTGTAACTAGTTACTTTTGAATTAAAAAAGTAATGTAACGCTACTACTTTTGTATTTAGGTAACGAAAAAATTACCTTTTAATTGTATGACTAATAACTAGGGAACGGATTTATATGTAAATTCATATATTTTTTTGGAAGAAGCTATTTGAAGACTGATATAAAAAACGTGCACGATTTGTTTCATTCTTATTAAAACAACACTAATTTAACTTCGCATATTTCGCACATTTTCAACTTTTAAACCATTTTTTGCATACTTGCGAATTTTAAATGCATGTTTTGCGGCATATTATAGTATTTTTGAACGCATATCTTTGTGGGTCTTCCGTGCACGTAAGTCCGTTCCCCACTGTGTAATGCCGTAATTTAGTTACTTTTTATAAGTAGGTAACTTGCCCGACCCCGTATATAAAAACATGAATATTAATACGACGGGTGTACCGCAGGTGCCCGCCATCAGCATGTTCGAACAGTCGGCGGCCGAGCAAAATTCGGCGGCGGCCACCGCGGCGGCGGCCGCGGACATGGCCGCCGCCGCTGCCGGGTGCAACGAGAAACCGCCGTACTCGTACATCGCGCTGATCGCCATGGCCATCACGTCCACGGCCAACCAGCGGATGACGCTCAGCGAGATATACAATTACATCACGGAGAAGTTCCCGTACTACCGGCGGAACAGGCAGGGCTGGCAGAACTCCATCCGGCACAACCTGAGCTTGAACGACTGTTTCATCAAGATACCCAGGGGCCGGACCGGTATCGACGACAACATGGGCGGCGGAAAAGGCAGCTACTGGACGCTGGACCCGGTGGCCGCGGCTGACATGTTCGAGCGGGGCAACTACAGGCGGAGACGGATGCGCCGGCACAGGCCGTACCAGCAGCACGGTGGTCACATCCAAACGGTAATTTATTATTATTATTATTATATATTTTTGAAAAATTCGAAAATAATTGTACAATACTTCTCTTCGAAACACCAAAAATGAGCAAAAAAATAAAGTAAACAAACCTTTTTCCCATTTTCCCGACCAAAATCCTAATAACTTATGGTTTGCCGCCTTGAAATTCCGAAACGTACTTGATTCAAAACGTGAAAAAAAAGGCCATCGACTTTTTTCTACTATTTGCCCAGACTGCTTTCCGAAGTTGGGGGATACCTCTTACCCCCACCCTAAACCCGTCCCCTCTCGGGACGTCCCCGCCCAGCACTACCGCGATACACGGCCGATACGCCCATTTAATGGGTTTTGTATGCGCAATTTTTATGACATTTTAAGTAAAAATGAAAATCCGACAATTTAAAAATATTTAATTTTATTTGTGAAAGTAATCTGAAAATATTCATGTGTCAGTACGATTTTTATACTGATGTGTTATCGCGATATTTGTTAAAAATCATGTTCAAAGAATTTGTTTTTTTTTTCAATATGTTTTTTGAAAACCTTAAATCCGTGATTGAAAATCGTGAAATTTTAACATTTTAAATTTAAAAAAAAAAACTTTAACTAAAAAAACAGTATGGCATAGTAAATATTCTCATTTTTCATATTTTGCATGAATGTTGACTCTTCGATTACTAGGAGAGAAGTTAATAGTTATAGAGCGTGGACGTATTATAATACCTACCGCTATAACGGGTGTGTAGCATCCTCTTAACATAATATTATTAAATGTTGCAGATAGACCGTTTCTTATTCTTCCCCTCAGCCTTCTTTCCCGACTATTTGGAGTTTGCCACCCTAATCCTACACTTCCACTTAACTCTATCTCCCGCGTCTTCTTCGCTTACACTCATCTTCCTAGTATCACTTGTCATCGTATCCCCAACGTCTTTTTTTGATCTTCCTCGTCCCCTATTTCCATCAACATAAATTTCCTTTGTTAATCTTGCCGACTCAGAGTCTCTTCCTTCCTTAACACATGCCCGAGCCATCTCAATCTACCGAAGTTACTCCTATACTACCTCATAGATACTCATTCCTTATTTTGTCCTTATAGTCTCTCCACTCATCCACCTTAACATTCTCATCTCCGCTACACTCATTCTCCGGTCTATCTTCCTATATACTTCTCAACATACTGTTCCAAACATCATTGCAGGTCTCACCACTGTCTTATAAAATTTACCTTTTAAAACTACGCAAAACGCTCCCTTATTAAAGGGGAATTCTGTATACGCGATTTTCTTGATATTTGTTGAAAAATGAAAATCTTACAATTGAAAAATATATGAATATATTTTTAAAGTAATTTAACTTTAGTCCTGTATCAGTACTATTTTTTATTGTTGTTTAATCACAAGCCAATCAAATAATTTATTATATTTTGTAATAAATATGATGCTCACGAATTTCCATAATTGTGTCTTTCTGAATAAGTTTGGAAAAACAATACATCTGAACGAAACTAAAGATGAACAGGTAAACTGTGTTTTCACCAGTTAAAATTTAAAATAAATTAATATACGGTTGCTTTTTATGAAGACTTATTCAAATTAATAAAAAACTTTTTACATCAGCTGTCATTTATTAAAAAAAAAAATTTTATAAAAAAATCATCTGGCAAAAACACAAAGGGCATCATAAGAAACTCAGAACTGTATTTAAAAGTAAAATCAAACTAGTTTAACACTTTATTTCACTTTAATTTATGGAAATACTGAGATTATTTTAGGGTTTGATAAATCTAGGATTTGCTTCCTTTTAATATAATATTATTAAATGTTGCAAAGTGAACGTTTCTTCTTATTCTTCCTCTTTGCCTTCTCTCCCGAATAATTGGGGTCAACCACCCTAGTCCTACACTTCCACTTAACTCTGTCTCCCGCATCTTCTTTACTTATCCCCACCTTCCTCATATCACTCGCTATTATATCACCCTCCTCTTTCTTAGTCTTCTTCTTTCCCTATTTACATCAATATACATTTCCTTTACTAATCTTATTGACTCAAAGTATCTTCCTTCCTTAACCCTTTCAGACCCAGAATTTGGTTTTTCCTAAAATTAAGTTTTAGATTATCTAAAGAAGTCAAGTATGAATTTTTAGTTTTTTTATTCAATAATATATCGCATCATCCTTGTACAAGAGAGCCGGGTATTAAAGGAGTCTTTAGGTGGTGCCCCATAAACGAGAGGTTGGGGTTTATATAGTAACTAAAAATAATTTATAAACAATTCCAACACTCTTTATAAAAATGAATTTGAAAAGACATAAATAACAGAAATAACAAAATTATACATTGTATATTCTCAAATTTAACTAAAATATTAATATAAACTGAGCTTAAATTTATACGCTGTAACTATTATACATATTTGATATAGTGATAAGGAAAATTTGGGTCCCAGCCTCCTTGTACATAAGAGTATAAGCCATACGGTTTTACGCACAACTGAAAGAAAATAAGGAACTATTAACGGTTTTTATAATTTTGACATAGATTAATATAGGTTAATCTATGGTTTTGATATCTAATAAATAACCTAAAAAAAATTATTCTTGATTTTACTGTTACAAATTGAATAAATCATGAGAGGATATAATATAAAAGTGATGTTGGTCAATTCTTCCATTAATCAGTTGCTTCCAAAAAAAGATCAAATATTTTGTTACCAGCTGATTTATAGTTTTTTTTTAATTTTAAATTTTATATTATTTAAATTAATACAAATTGTTTTATTTTACCCCCATGAACAAGGGGCGTGGGTCTGATAAGATTAACACACGCCCGAGCCATCTCCATCTATTCTCCGTCATTTGGTCCACTATCGAAACTGCTCCTTGAATACTATCCCTTAGATACGCATTCGTTATTTTGTCCTCTCTAGCCACTCCACTCATCCACCTTGACATTCTCATCTCCGCTACACTCATTCTCCGGTCTATATTCCTATTCGCAGCCCAAAAACATTGTGTTCCATAGGTACATCGTCAACACCGACCTATAAAATTTACCTTTTAACCTACTATAGAGATTCTTTCGTCACACAATACACCGGACGCTTCTCTCCGGTCGTCCGTCATCGTCACGTTTCGTATACTCCTCTTTAAAGCCACCTCCCCCCCACCTCCACCCACGGTATTTCTGTACGACGGAGCCCAAATGCTCGAAACTCACAACACATCTCTCTCATCTCTACATCGTCGTTCGACAACATTTCCAGTCGGACAGGAAGGTTACCAGCTATAAAACACACAAATCTCTGATTTCTAAACGAACGCGTGCCGCAGTGTGGTACGTCATCATATCATTTACCCGTGTATAACGATCGTTTTTTTTAGATTCTGAGCATAGCGAGGAAGCTTATGGTTTTACAATGATGTTTATTTTATTTTTATTTTTTTATTTTTTTTTATTTTTCTGTAAACACTTTTTCTACCAGAAGGAGTGCTCCGATCTTTACACTCATACCCGATTTCCGGTAGCAAATTGCATCTAGTTGGTACTTTTGAGAGGTCATTTTTCGATTTTCATAATAGTTTTTTAATGCGTAAGCAAAAACTACCAAAAAATTA